>JAPYZH010000519.1:0-41960 GCA_030523085.1 Meteorus colon | reverse complement strand
TATTTTTTAAAATATTAAGTTCTTAATTATTGTCTATAAGCTCAGTTATTATTGAAAATAGCACCAATTTTATCACCTGATTAAAAATTTCTAATCATGGAGTTTCCTCCACGAGAAAATAAAAATAAAACTTTCTGCTGCGTCTATGAGTGTAAAAGTAAATCTAGTAAGAATAATAGTGAGACTGTTTACTCATGAGAAAATACGTAAGCAATAATGTATCGGTATTCCGTCCAATTATTTGTTGAAACAATTTTTATAGATGGCTTGATTGAATTTTTGTGACAAACTTTTTTTTTTACATCTAAATATTCCGAAGTTATCATCATTTCTTGAAACGACATTTTTCTCCAACATTGGCTGTCGAAAATGAAATTTTTTAGTTTCCAATTGTTTCAGCATTATATTAAGAAATCATTTTCTGAAATTAAGGTTCGGAACTTTCTTGTTGTTCATCCATTCGTCACCAAATGAATTTGAGGCAAATTTTTTGCTCCAAAAAGTCGCCCTGAACGCCCTTGCCGCATTTCTAATGGATTGCTAGAGATATGAGCAATTAGCGACACCAATCATAGGAAAAAAGTCAAATTTTTCACAAACAAATACATTCTAATCATAATCTATTATTGTTACAAATCAGGCTTTCAATTCATTTCGTAGAAAAATAAATAAGCAATAGTAAGACTGAAAACCCAAATTTTGACATCTATACCAGTTCAAACGTTATGACGGTGAATATACTGGTTTTGTTCATTGTTGTTGGAAAGCTTGTAGTTCTATTCACAATTGAAAAAATATTTCAGGAATTAAACTTCGGCTCTGGAGCTTCTATTATTTCTGAAACTTTTAAGTGCAAGCGTAATCTTGTAGTGTGTAACTGAGTCTATACTATGCCGAATTACTACATTGCTGGCTTCCACCCGAAAGGGTGAAATAGTGACTCATCGCCTGGCTTAATGAGTGCAGTTGGTGGCCTAACGAGCCTGTGTGTCGATGCTATTACCAGCATGAATGGATGGATCGTCACCCTCAATCGTAGAAAAGTAAACTCCTGCCAAAGCTATCAACGAGTCTATACTGCCTATCCCTCTTGTTAGTCAACTACATAATCCTTTCATGTTGAAGTGAAAATTTATTTGCTATCGATAAAACGCATCTACTGCCTATTCCTCATGCTCTTCGACTACGGAATCGTCTAAAGATGAAACAATGTTTATTTACTATCGGCAGAACGCGTCTCCTATCATTTTTTTGAGCTTTCTAGGCCTATTCCAATAGTGAAGTTAATATTTATTCGTCGTTTGCAAAATGACTCACCTACCTTTTTCTCAAACTCACTATTTTCGCTATCAGTTCATGACGAAATTACTTTTTTTTTCTATGGTTGGATGCCTTCACTGCCTATTCTAAAAAAATTCGACAATCGAAAAAGGGGTAAATGCCCAAAAACATTTTCCTTTTCGAAACCCTCGTTAGCATACTCTATTACCAGAGGATTAGCAACAGAATCTAGTATATTGGGTTTTCAAAAATGAAGCTTTTGTTAATATTGCTCATGCCAACTTGATGTCATGTATTCCGATCCCTTGAAAACGACTGGAGCTTTTGCTAGAAATCACATGCTATCTTGACATGCGTATACTTTTCTGATGA
This sequence comes from Meteorus colon, assembly GCA_030523085.1. Lineage (NCBI taxonomy): Eukaryota > Metazoa > Arthropoda > Insecta > Hymenoptera > Braconidae > Meteorus > Meteorus colon. Next base: position 40,307 of record JAPYZH010000519.1, on the reverse strand, counting down.
ATCAATTCTAAGTTAAAAAAAATCGTATGTTTGCCGAATTTAATTGCAAGACCATCAGACGGATGAAGCATCATCCGAATGTGCTATGTGTAAATATGACATTGATCTAAGAATAGAATCATGGAATGCGAAATACAGCTTATCATTTTGTTCTTAACAGATACACAAGTTTGTGTACGTATAGCGCAGCTGTACATTGTATCTCTCTGAAGCTGAAAAAAGTATGTATGTTCTTATGAGTGTAAATTTAGCAGACATGTGACCATTTCTGTTCATGAATAGAGAACTGAATAATTAAGATGATGGAATTTAAAAAAAAATGCTCTTATAAATTTTGAAATTCTCTATACGAACATTTTTTTATTTTTCTTCCATCTAAAATTTATTTATTTATTTGAAAAATATAAAAAATTTCAAATATCTGCCATATTCACACTCATATCTCTGTCACTATCCATTTTCATTTTTGAGATAAATGACATTTCTTCAATGAAACATATCCATGATGCGTATCTATATGAATCGAACTTTGGTCCATTCGCGATCGACATGCAGGCGACCAGCACGAATGGTATACGTTACGACTGGAGTGCGAACGCAGAAGCAAATACTCGTGTGAGATCATTCGGTCTTTCGACAACTGTCAATTCCAGAGAAAAATGTCGAACTCTCAAGGAAGATATAATGAATTCACCTATCATTTTGGTATTGATATGCTTGATATTCATTAGGATCTGCAGAAAAGCGTGATAATGACGCATGTTTTCAAGTTTACCGGCAAACTCATTTAAATGGCACATATTGAGCGGCAGACCAGAGTGAATGTTCATTTGGCCATACCTACTCTACAATGGGAACTAGCATGTAAATTACTCAACATGGAAGGTGAATGTGACGCAAACGATTTATGTCAATGTTCCGTTAGTTTTTTTTTTACTGCAATTCCATCGATCAACGGTATCCTGATGTACATTTCTGATAAGTGATACGACCAAACAAACTTTGGCAAATGAGAAGAGGTAATATCCAAAGGGGCAGTGATTCAAAATAAGGAAATGTGCATGCAAGAAAACTATTTGAGTGGACGGTTCAACTCGATTTTCGGAATCAGTTTAGAACATTCCCGTCTGATCATTTATCTTCCTCTTCCTCTCTCTCTCTCTCTCCCTTTTTGTTCCCTGTAGAATAACTTATCAGGCGATTTCGGTTGAATTATTAATTGGTCATCAATATTAACAGTCTGAACCTTCATTCACCTTCATACGTAATTGTTAAAACATGATGGATTGCAAGATGGATATATCAAATTAACATTCCCAGAATGATATCATTTCCCGGTACAACATGAATTAATACGTATACTCGCTCAATACGTTGTTTATCTCCCTCAGAAGAATGAAATATCATACAAACAAGAGTTGAGTATTCAATTAAATGAGTATATGAGTTGAAAGTATAGGGACACCGTCAGTTTTCACGATTGTTGATTGTGTATATGTCTCAAAACATTTTAAGAAGGGTGCTGTACAAAAAAATGATGGCATCCAGAATAAACTGATGTCAAAGCTTCTACATACGACAACAGTTATTATATTCATTAAGTCTCATATATATAAGACTTCTGTACGAATCGTAGCAGTTTACCTAGGTCTTACTTTTTATGCACCCGCCTCACTTCCTGGTACACATCCTTGACTTACCTAGCTGATGACTACATTGAGATCTGTATAAGTCAAAAGAAAATTTTCTATTCAGGGACATGATGTTATTGAACTACGTCAATACACTAATTCATAGCTGCGGCCTATGTGATCCACTGCTAACTTTTCAGGGTAAACCCAATCGAGAATATTTATCATGAAATACCGGAATACATTCGAATCCCCCCATGTGTTTCTACTCAACACTCGTTGATGAGATCGTATGGAGGGGACTAGCACAAGCACTCACCTAAGCCACGTGACATACTGGCTCACATATAACTATTTTGAATTCACATCTAAATGGGTATCAGAAAGTTAATGTGAGCACAAAGCCCTCTGTATAAAACATCGCCATTCGTAGTTAGTATATCATCAAACGAGTTAGTGTGACTTAGTTGTGGCCGCCAACAGAAATACACCATGAAATCTACCGGAATTTTCGCATTTCTCACCATTGGTATCGCCGTCACTTGCATTTCACATGCATATCCAGTGAGTATCGTAGCAGCTAATTCATCTTCGGGGCATGTGAGAAATAGACACTACTGTATATGGCGAAATCAATGCTAAATGAGGAATATCCGAAATCCTGGTAGAGACATGTTCGGCTACATTGACTATGTCGCCTGAAATACATATATAACAAATGTCCACAGTTCAGACAAACATAGTCGGCCTGCGAGATCGAAAAACCGTGGAAGGTGGCGGCACTCTCATGTTTTTGAGTATGTGGAATAGATTGGCACAGGGTATTGCGTATGACAGAAAATGTCTCACTGGTATATAAGCGAAAATGTTCTGGGAAATTTACACGATTATTACTTGAAATAAGTAAGCTCGGTAAACAAAGTTTGTGAAAAACAACATATTATTTAAAAGCATACTGAAGTATTGCATAAAAAGGGAAGAAAAGTGTTTATTTTTACTGATTCATTGATGAAGTATGAATTCTTACGAGAGCACTCAATAACAATAATTTGCGTGAATTTTCAGGTGTATAGTAAAATTAATATCGGTAACACTCTATCAAATGTAAAATCACTATCCACTTTCTCGTAATTCCTAGACGACCGCGGAAATTTCTTCAATGGAGCTCTGAGAAGTGCCTCTTTGTTCCGAACCTCGGTCCATAATAGTCTAAGAGCCGGTGAACCCCAGACTTTCGTTATTTCATAAAAGCTGAGAGTTTGTCAGCGCATACTCCCAACACAAGTAAGAATGATGGACCACTATGAAGTTTGGGTTACCGTGGCTTTGGCAGGTAAACGGTGCTAAAGGTGTATAAAATACCGGTCTAAATTCATCAAATAATAAAGCGCGATTTTTTGCTATGACCTTCAGAATATTATTAAAAATGACGTTATTCATTGCCAACACTTAACATCGTGGCAACCTCTTGCCAGACACCCTTAATGTTCGTGAAGTTATAATTTTACTTGCGTTATAGTACGGGCTCTTAGACTATAGCGAATTGTATGGTGAATCACCCGTGCTTCTGATATTATTTCTTCGTTGTGTCTCGTTATTCATTACTGTCGATTGTTCTTTCAACAATTGTTGATCAAAGTTTCAATACGATGCACGCTCCAGTGGCATTCCTGACCCTATGACTTCCCGATTACACCTTCCGTTGTTGCTGTGATTTTTAAAATCATCAACAATCATCGACTTTTGAAACTTGTGTTAAGATGACTTCCTCGGGCATTTACTAATTGACTTGCTCGATATTACTAAAATTCATTTTGGAGTGACTCCGAAAAATTCCAACTCATTATAGCCCCTCATAACAACTCGTAACCATTGTATAGTTTCTTGAGGTTCGAACAAAATTATTTGCGTTCAATATACTATAATTTAATATCATACAATCATTCGGTAATTCAAACCATTCATGCATGGTTGCCCATGGGCAACCTCTTAAGTCGTGAAAAACTATATGCAAATGATTATTTATTCATCCCGTTTATTTTTTGATACATGTAGACTACTTCTAGCAGGGGTTGGTGTGATTCACAGAATCTTTGTGTTCAAGACATGGTGTGCATTGGTAACAAATGCTTAAATATCGATGCAATCGTGTCTGCATATGGACCGGTGAAGGTGAGTAAAACAGGAATGAATATGTGGATAAACTAGTCGATAAAACCAGTATATAATCCGAAACGACTATGGTTCAATGAAAGGAAACGCGTTTATATCATCTTATCACTTTGCCAATTGATTGAGAATGTGATAATCGTAAAAAAACAAGAAAATTGATCATTAAAAAATCATCGATTAAAAAGTCAAATGAGCCAGTGAAAATTCTTCAATTTCTTAGTATGATAATCCTAATGAAGTTTTTAATAAGAGTTTTTCATACGAATATTCAATAGAAAAAGAGGAAAATTTTCGGGAGTTAATTCATCATATGGTGATGAATGATATCAAATTTGTATGAAGTAAAAAAGTCATGTATTGATTTCGAACGGCAGAATTTCATACAATTCTCAATTTCTATCGAGAAATACTATTCAATGCAGAAGTATATATATTTATTCATTAATACCAGGCATTATCTGATATATAGGGCAATTCTGATGGTGGTTGGTGTGATTCATCAAATTCTTGTGCACGTGACATGTTATGCCTCAAAAACGAATGCATTGATAGGAATAGGAATTGGGGCTCTGAAATGAGTAACGAGAATGAAGTCCAATTGATCGATATACGAATGAAACCGCCAAATATTGCAGTGACTTCGACTCCGAATAACTATACAGTAGTGTCCACATCAGGAAGACATCTTCCAGATCAGCATAAACGAAGTGACGAATGGGAATGGAACTAAAATAATAAATGTTGAATGCACCATGGCCGGTATTCATTTGGGTAACCCAGTGGTACGGGTGTACCCAAGTCGCCTTGAGGGGTGCCGAAACATCCGGGAAAAAAAGCAGCCACGATCTGGTCAGCATCCGAAGTGGTCCCTCATGGCTGCCATCTACGAAGCTCATATTATCCTCTCAGCAGCAATTGCCTTGGATTCAAGATTATGTAGTTTTTGTGTATACAATAACTTATTGATTGCTTTTAAATACTTCTTATCTTTCTTTTGAAATGAAAAATTATAAATATGAGCTCAACAAATTTTTTAAATGTTGTGTAATTTTGATAACGAATTAAAATATCCATCAATTCTAACACAAATTTAATTGTCTTTTTAACTTCCGGATAGAAAGTTATTGAATTTTTGTGTTTTATGTAAGAAGAAGAATATTAGTTCTATAGTGTCTGAATAACAGAAATAAAAAAGATGTGTTCTATTAGATGGTGAAATATTCGAATTGGCCGCAGTGAGAGTAAACTTTAAATAATCATGAACTGATAAATCGTTTCATTCCGTCATAATATGGCGTGAATTCCATTTCAGAATCAATCGTTAACAACTGCTTTAAATGGGGGCTGTTTCAAATTATTCTAACAATATGAGTTTCTGAAATAGGCCAAAAGTTCTTTAATATTTAAAGCTATCTGGTCATTTGCTAATTTTTCAAATACAGGGTGAATTTTATCTTCTGTATATTGACTATGCCTGCATACAAATTCACCCCTCTGGGATTTTGAGATGGTTTCTGTACTACAGATCCTGTCTCGGTGATCACATCAATGTAACAGTGATGTCACATCAAGAGAATATGTTATGTGACGTGAGCACGAAGATGAGTCTAAACATGAGAACAGATATTTTCTCTCAAATTACGTTTAGCGCTATAAATAACATAGAAATTTGGATGATATTCTTCAATCTGAAGATAATAATCTTCAAACCTTCCTCCGTAGGTGCTGCCTCTTCCAGCAACGTACACCTCCATCGTTACTAAATCATTTTTAATGCTCCCCTGAAAGAGATTAGGAAGAGATTAGTTGTTAACATGAATATCCCAAAGGCCAATGGAATATATGCTCGAGATAGAATGTCCGCGAATCTATTATTTTTTCGGCTGATCTAATCGAACCGAGATGGTTGGAATGAGGCTGATGTGCGCCTATAAGCCTCGGCTGCGTGCCGTGCATATGCACGTCGACGGTCGACTGCGACTGCGTCTCAGCTGTGCCGGAGACCAACCGATTTTCGATCCAAGAGACGATCCAGTTGCGTTTTGCGAGCCTCTACGCCTGTTGCTGCGGCTGATGAGCCGAGCCAATTCCGCTTATGAGTAACTGAAATGGGGTCCTACAACAAAATTAATATAAACAGTGAGATTTTCTTATCTTCTACAATTCTCAAATTGTGGTCACAATACTTCAAACTTTGAACGAACGTTACATAACATTTTGGACTGGACACTCTATGCAGCAAACAACATGCAGCGTATTGACGATGAGATCCGCGAAACCGATTGCGCTATAGCCGGCAAATAAGTATTGTGGCAGAAAAAGGGGGAAAAATTGCCCTCTTTAATTCCTTGGTTGTCAAATTTCAGCAAAATTGAGACATGTACATATGAAAGGTGCAACGGGTAATTACCGAAAGACAAAGCCGAAGGCATACACCTGGAATACCCACCTTATAGCATAAAAAAAATATCTGAGCCTGCGGTACTGCATGAAATTCTTGATGCTGTTGTTAATAATTCTATTTTACCAACTTCACTTTAAGGGTGTATGAGCATATATGACAGTACTACCTCAAAGAATAATTGGTGCACATAATTAAAAAATCATTAAGCTTCTCGAAAATATAGGAAACGACGATTAATTAAATATTGAAGTTAATTGATTGATAAATTTCCAATATTTCTTATTTTTATTATGGATGATAAAGGGATATATATAGCAGTATAGGAAAGAACTCATTTTTTAAACTATAAAACCTAAAGTAGAACACTACATCAAGCAGAGAGTTTACCAGTTAAATCCGATAAGTAAATTTCCACCAGAAACGGGCTTAAAAAACACATTATTTACCGAGATCCGATGAAAAAATTTTAGCTGAAATATTAGATTCAATCGGTTTCAATTGGAAAATATTATCTTCCAATCGAAACCGGTTCATTTTGATAGAAATTTTTTCTATCGGCTTCAATCAGTCTCAAGTGGAGTTTTTAGTCAAGGTTTAGCTGTTATGTATTCCATTATGGGTTATAAATATTTATGGGTATTAACTGGTAGTGAACCGCGTAAATGAATGAAAGTATGCAACTCTTATTTCATTGTTGACAATTCGTGGACGATCAGGTTTGGCTTCGAGATTCCCGTTGTATTGGTAAGAAGCATGAGTACAGCCCAGTTCGAATATACAAATGAATTTGCATACCATGTGTGGTAATTATTCAGTTTATCTGGAGAGGAATTGTGAATCAATCGTCCCATAAATATTTTGGTTCTGGAATTGCATCGCAGGCTGTTGTGCAAATGCATTCAAAAAGAGACTAGGTTGCCTATTTCTAACTTAAATTACGCCGAGAAGTTTCTTCAGAATACACGAATTGTGGAATGAACAATCACGCGATTGGCATGCCCGAAACGCCGAACTTTTGAACGCGAATGATTAAATTGATGGAAAAATATGTAGGCCATATCTTGAGCATAGTTATGTTTCATTATTATATGTTCTGTGTCATTTTTCAGCCATAAAACATTCAACAACGATAATAAATCAAAGCATTTTTGAAATTAATGAATATATGAAAGCAGCGAGAGAAATTCGACTCATGCGCAAAACCATACAATATGAACTTCTCTACAATTATCATATGCTCTGCAATATTTGCGGGATGCAATGTCCAAATATGATGCTTGCCTCCAATACCCATAATTTTATCGTTATAAATTATGAACGTACATGCCCTTTTTTCGTTCATATTAAAACTCCATATTGAAAGGTTCCAAATTGTATTCTTGGCATCAGAAACTCACTTTTCTATTGCCATCTAATTTCAATATTTCCGAAATATGGATATTAAACTTAGTTAAATTACCGAATCCCCACAAAGTTTTTGTGGCCTTCATCTTAAGATAGAGCCGGTACAATTAGATATACTCCAAATCACGATTATCTTTCCATTGTGATTCGGAAGTTTTCATTGTAGAAGACATATTTATACAACAGTTGACAAATTCCGATCAACATTTTCCTACAATAAGGATCTTCCTCAGTTGCAACTGGTTCACAAGGATATTAATGAGACCACGATTTCATCAATCACAAATCTTCTGAAACAATCATACGATTTTTTTATTAGCTGTAATTTACAAAAAAATAATCAAAAACTCTGGGTTGAATGTTGGCGAAATTTATGAACGCTTTTGATGCATTTGTAATTTGTGCCGGAGCAAAAGAAGATGCAATTCCGACAACTTTTCGATTCACTTGAACTAATTGAGAAAATAAACCATCAATAAATTTTAGTATACACATTTCAATCATAAGTGTTTATTTGAAGAGAAAAAAAAATATCAATATATGAATGAATCCTTTTATCAATAAATCGTAGAAAATGACCGATTTGTTTTAAAGATTATCCTCTTCCTCGTCCTGGTTGCGATCCACCTGGTTGATTCTGCTGATTCAACCACGGTGCCGACCCCGTACCTCGTCCTCTTTGGTTTTGTCCTCTACCTCGACCTCTTGCTACTCGATGAAAATCAAAACAAGTTTATCAAAAATTCCTCAAGTGTTTTGGGTAATTAACTTCATTGTCTTGTCTATTTTCAATGAAGAAAATGAATGTAGAATAATAAATTACCTTGGGCTCGGAGTATCGCAGATTTTCCTCTACCAGCAGTACCTGAACCTTTTCCACCCGGTCTTTTGAACATTGGTGCATTTTTCAACATGTCAGGTAATATGAGGAAACGAATTTTCGAGCCGCGAATGTAAACATTCTCTAGTTGTGCAACTCTACCATCTCTATATGTGACTGTGATGCTTTGCATTTGGCAATTCATATTGTCCTCAGCTTCAATTAATTTCCCACGATAAACTTCGCCGGTATTCGTTTCACAGGTTATGATATGACCCTCAGCTTCATGAAGCACTTTAATTGGTACTCCGATAGACATTTTGAAGTTTTTTCAATTAACCTCGTAGTAGAATTCAATTATTATGAATAATCAACTCCCACAGCGTTTTTATCTAGGAGAATTGACGTAAATAGTAAATAATAATAAACCTTCAAGTAATGTTGCATTCAACGAAAAACACGCTCTAATATAAACGCTCCACAATCGTATACTGTATCATGGATAATAAAAATATCAAGAAAGAGCAATAAAGCGGTTCAGCGCTGAAGGCAAAGTAGAATTCTTCAATCCAAACTTATCGACATGACAATGAATTCTGTAAAGAATTCTTATATTTAATACAGTTTCTATCCTTTACGTGGACAATAGCGTCTCAGTGTATGATACATCCTATCAAATAATTGAACTTATCAAAACAATCCACAATGGCGAGTTGATAATTAAACAAGGTAAATCGCACACCCAATAGAATTACTCCAATAAGTCCATACTTCAAGGCCTATTTACAACTCTATCGATATCTGATTTACCGACTGAAAAACTGAAAAAAATAATAATCATGATGTGTTGCGAACCAATGAAATGCTCAATGGAATTATAACTATCCAATCACTAAATGAGCAACTGACGAATAATATATTATGCGATAAAAATGGAATAATATATCGTAGAAACGTTTATTCTTTGCGATACAATATTTAGCATGATATAGATTTGTGCTCGAATGTATTGAATGACTAAAAGCAACTGGAATCACGTTTATATGTTTTTTTGTCTTTTTACCCGGAAAGTAGATTTCTATTGTAGTCAAGTACCTCGCCATCCCAACCTATTGGCGCACGTCGCCGTATCCGTCGCACATATACTTGTACGTATGTATCTCAGTATGTTTTAGTTAATTAACCGGTTGTGTGTGTTCGCATGTGCGTCGTATTATATGTACACGTTAATTCTGTGAAGCTGCCAAAGAATCTCCAAGGGACAATTAAGTCTGATCGAGTGGAAGACGCAATCACAAGCCGGTAATTAATTAACGAAATGAAACTTGATAGGATGTTATTATTACAATTGGTCATGCATGCTTTTCACATTGTCAACTAACATATTCGTTGTTGTAACTGGGCTTGAAATATAGATGAACGCTTACACTGTATTGAATTATAGAACAACGCGATACGCCCAAAAAAAGTATTGAAAAAAGGCTTTTTCGTTGTGTATGCTAAAGTTGTTTTCGCATATGTGTTCAACTACATGTGTATTGTATATTTATGTGTATTTGCCTCACCACATTGGTCGCTGTGTTCAGACGTGTTCTATGTGTTGGTATTCATGGGAAGCAGGCGGCGGCATTACAATGGCGTCCCATTCTACGGATTCGCTTCGGTTGTCGTGTAATCTCGCGTGACTTTTGATACATTGAATCATAAAGATTATAAATGCACAATTAACAGTACGTAGACAAACATTTAATCGCATTTTCTTTAGGAGGTTGAGAATGTATTTAGGTAGTGGGTTGAGAATTCAAATATTTTAGTGTGAAGAAAATGTAAAGTTGTACAGTATACGATTGTTCTTACCGAATAATATCGACAGGGACGCAGCGAGAGTGCAATTTCAATTGAGAATAAATACCGGCGAAAAACATAGAGGAAAAATAAAACGTCATTTATTTTATCGGAATACATAATAATTGTCCTGTAGGCAATGCGTAAATCGTCGAAACCAACTCGTCACAGCGACGACAAGAATTTTCTGAGGAAGATCACGAATGCCCCCCAGAAACCCAGCTTTGAAGGAAATTCGAACCTATTCGCTGACTCAAGGTTCGTAACAAGTTTAATACAATCAACCACACAAATCCAACTGGATGATAAATTTCGTCATTTCTATTTTTGCCTTTTTTGTTTCGGCTATCTCAGACGTCTGGATAGGCTCTTGTCTTTTTGTATGATCACTCATCAAAATCATAGAAAACTTCTTCACAACAGTGCAATTGGTATTTCCCCAATTACCCTCGCTTCTTTACATTAAAAAATAGATGATTTAACATGTTTCATTATTTGCATCAATCCTCATCTGGCCAATTGTTTTGTTAATATACTAAAGTGGGTTCTCTGCTTTGATTACAGAAACTATCCTGCACCTGGAACAGCAAAGCCCCCGAAGGTCGCTGGAGGAAAAAAGTTCAAGGTTAGCTAACATTGAAAAAAAAAAAAAAAAAAAACATAAAGAAACAAAAAATAATAACAAAGGGCTTAAGAATTAACTGTTTCTATATTCTTTTATTCCTCCATGCTTTTTCATTGCAGAGTAAATTGCGGAGCCCATCAAAGCCGAAGGCTTTGCAGATGCCTCTTGGTACCAATCAAGTTACTCATCCACAAACGACGTCAAGTAAAAGCAACGATAAGTATCAACCACTTGCGCCATTTCCCAATTCTAAAAATCAAAACACAATGAAAATACATGAAGATAGTGGCAAGACAATTATGACTCATCAAACGATAGCCTCGAAGAATGAGATAAAACAAAATAAACAATTGACCACAAAAACTGATGATAATGTTATCAAAGAAAAGGAGCCAAAAGTGGAAACAGCTGTTGAATCAGCGGCGACATCAAATACGAATGGAAAAACTGTAGTATCGGAATTGGAGCACATCGCAGACGGCCCTACAGTTGTAATCATTGAGAATGTAACAACTGAGTTTGTATCTAATGAGATTTGCGCACAGATTGTCAACGAAATAGAAATTCTGGATGATCAAATCGTGAACGATCAAAATAGTTTGAATGGCCACAAAGAAGATAAATCAACGGAAGTAGAATCAGATGAGGCTTTTGAGAAATTGGAATACAATGAACAAATTATCAACACAGAAAGTGAAAAAATAGATGAAGAGAAAGAAGACGATGTAAAGAATAAAGAAGAAACCCCATTGACAATCGAACAAGTTGAAAGTGAAGATTCAATCGAAAAACTGCCGAAGGAAGAAAGTATCACAGATCAAGTTGGATCAACGACATCGGAATCGTCACCAGTCAAAAATACTGAGATACAAGCTAGTAAACAAGATAATACCACACAAGCTAAAGAGACTGATGATTCGTTTGTATCGTACAATTCGAATATTATGTTGAAGGATGTCAAAATAAAATTGAACGATTGCCTAAAAGAAAATTCGAAACTTTTAGATGTTACCGATCCAAATGCTAGTATGAGCGACGCATTGAAAGATTTATCATTTGGACGAACATTACGTGGTATATCCGGTCGGGATTCACTGAGGCGTATGAGACACGTTACTGTACGTGAACGTTTAATGACACCCAATGACTCGTTATTTGTTAATACATCCGGCGCTTCATTGATGCAAGATCAATCGCAATATTCTGGATTGAATTCAGATTCGCCATATCATTTTAGTAGTCGCCATGATAGAAAACGCAAATTAGATGAAGATATCAACGAATCTATGAAAAAACCCAAAACTGATGAGAGCTATGGACTACTAAATACGTCATTTGAGTATCTGAAAAGCTTACGAAAACCTGTACAAGTATCAACACCAAATACGCATGGATACAAATTCAATTTTAATGACAAAAAAGCAACCAATGATGATCAAACAATTGTTATGGAAGAAACTACTGAATCGAAGAAATGGTGTATTATCATGTGAAGTAATTGATAATATCTAGGTTATCTTCTCACTGCATTAGATTTATATTGAGAGATTAAAGAAAAAATATATATATAAATAATATTTTTGGATAAACAATTTTTAGGAAAAATACCTCATGATTATTATTATCACATGATAGGTGATCTATTTATGTGGTGATAATAGCGAAAAGGTTATTTCTTCGACTGTAATTATCCACCAGCTTTCATACGAAAGGCCTCCACTTTTCACTTCCAATTAATATTCGAATTACGTCATTTTAGATGTATGCATTCGTTGATTCTCGCGTTTTGTGTGTCGGCATTTTTTGTCGATCATATTTCATGTTTTGTTTTCTCTTTTTTTTCGTCGGAGCAATGACAATAACTTGTACATCTTCTACAAAATGAAATAGTTATGTTACATTCTGTGTGTGTGTGTGTTTTTTTCTATTTTGTTTTCTATCACATGAGCATGAAATTTATTCTGCGTTCTGTTCAATTATCTTATGTGAACAAAATATCATAATACTGGTCTTCTAGTATATTTAACTAGTTTGTTTATGTCGGACTAACTATGGCCAGATTTCATAAACTAGTGTTTCCTCCCCCTCGTGTCCATCGATTATAGTTTTAAATGCATAATTGGATGAAAACTGCGAAAGCGAAAGCAAAGGAAATGAAAATGACACCTGTACATATATATAGAAGGTGATTTTCATAATTCAATAATAAATTGTCTTGTAAAATAAAAATGCGGCTTCTTTTATCCATGATAACAAATTCAGACGGAACATTTGTGGTATATATTGCAATAAATATTTTTTATTATTTACTTATGTTATTGATACTTTCTGTAGCCCATAAAAAAATTGCCATCACATGTTACATTTTTTTGTATTAATGAATATGTTTTCGGCGACCATTGGCTCTCTAGTTGCTATAAGTTGTGCTGATTTCATCAATAATTATGCAATATCCCCAGCAATTGCATTTTGTGGATACGTAATTGATAACTATCTAAAACAGTAAATTTGATTTCGTTTCAATATATCAGTGATTCAGAATTGAACTAAGTCTATGAGTACGTGTAAGTCACTTTGTTTGAATCCGTCGTGCCTTCAATAGTATTCCACAATAGAGAGATTCTATTTTTCGTGTGTGAATGTAGGAGCTATTTTAAGTTTGCCTAATTACTTTCCAATCGCATCGTGATATCTGATGGAGCTATAATGAAAGAAACAAACACTCAGAATCATCTTCTATTTCCGTCGTGGCTTTTGCCTGAAAACTACTTTTACTCATTTTTTCATGCAAAAGTATTGTAAGATGATACTCGACCGTGTAGAACTTTGTAAGGAGTGAGGCGAAATTGACAAATGCAGAGGGTTGAAAGCATCGAATGATGTGATTGGAGAAAAGAAAATTTTTGTATTTATGGCAAAGAATTGCATGAAATAATGCACAAGCACGCTGACTTCATAAGGTTTGAGATGTCTGGAATTGCTCGTTTTCCAATCACAAGATACAATTTACCTGCGATTGAGCTATAAACTGTGGAACATTTAAAAATTCGGTATATACCCAAAAGGATTAGAATCCTTTCCAAATATATACGTACACACTCATGAAGGAATGAATGAACATATATATATATATATAGCTGTAGCGCGTCTATTTGTGTTCGAAGCGTTTACCAGCGTATGCAGTGAAAACACCGGGGCAAATGTAAATCTTTATATTTACACATATTCCTCACGGTTAATCGTTCCATTGAATCGTCTATTTGACTTTTCTTTATTATTGCGGGTAATTATGTTTTGTTGAAATAACTGATCATTTTGATTCCGTTTTATGATTGTCGATTGGGAAGTAATTATTGAATCCTTCCATGCATTAGTCGATTATAGGTTATAAGAGTATTTGCCGCCAAAAGAGGAATAAACCGACGAATGACGAATCTGTTCATCACTGTATAGACAATTCATATAAAAAATCCCAATTGAAAATGTAATTTTTTTGTCGAAAGATTGAAGTAGAAATATTGATAAGTAAATTACTGTAAAGTAAAAAGATAAGTTTGCTAAAAAAGGTGAAATATTTGAGAATCATTTTATTTCGGCAATTTAATCCGTGGTGAGGTTCACTAAATTCATTCGAACTTACAAATCGTTTCACAATCTGTCGACTGATTAATTGCTGATTCAACATTTCTCCTAGAATGTGTCATGATATTTATCGTAGAAATAATCTGTGTTAATGTCTAGTAATAATGTGGTATATTTATCTGTCGAATTTCCAGATGATTTTGTGATTCTTCCCGAAATCGTATGGTGACATGACACAGAAAGTCGTACATCCGCTTTTCAGTATTTATCGCAGTACACAAATGACTATCATACTGTTTGTCTTAAGATCTTAAAGTGATAGGATTGTTCGTGATGTGAGATACCTCGAGAAGTTTGTACGTTTTTCACAACAGTAATGTCGTTGAAAAATGACAAATGTATTGATTTGATAAGTCGAGGAACTGTGGCTATTACTCGTGTTACGTATATTTTAGACACCTGGAATAACAGTCTTTTTCTTCCCAGTTAAAAATCGAATTATAATTGTTTTCTTCTTTTATCATACTAAACGTGAAGAAAAGTATATCTAATTTCCGAAAAATATGGTTATTCAATTTCTTTGGGAAGACAATGCAAATAGTATCTGGAAGATATTGTTCAAAAATTCGATATTCATTTGAGGAGCAATTGATACATTTATTTATAATTTCACTTATCTCACAATCTGGTCTCTATCTGGAATTGATCTTGATGGAACTTATCACTGAATGCATCACATAACTCTTAATTCATACTATCGAATTTGATTGGTTTTTAAGTAGTCGTAATTATGTATTCAATAAGTATCATCCATTCTACACAAAAGCACATGATTTAATTCTGGTCACACTCACTTCACAGCTCATTCCATCATCAATCATGTTCGTGAAAGTTCGTACGAGCGATGGCATCTCAGAACATTCCATTGAAATATCTAAACTTATGAAAATTGAAGACTTCAAGGTATGTGTGCTCAATAAAATGTTTAATCATTTTCATCGAATCCTTCAACTGATATCATTTATCACACATATTCGTTCTCCGCAGTCGCAAGTTGTTGAGGAATTTTCAATCAATCTCTCTGATATTCGATTGTTCTATCGTGGCAAACAATTAGAAGATGGTTATCGTATTTGTCACTATGAATTGAATCATCATGATGTTGTGCAATTATTTATCAATCGTGCAGACGACAGGAATGCTGTTAAAAAATCAATAACAAGCCCTATGACAAGATCGGAAAGTAAAAACGATGCGAAAATTGTAGTTGCACAAAAGCAATCAAATCATTTGGTTGAATGCAACTGTCCATTGTATCGAGTGGGTGATGCAATTGATTGTATTGACATTGTTCATGGTGCATGGTTTGAAGCAATAATCAAACAAATATTTATGAATAGCCAAGAAAATTCACGAGTTTATCGCATTCAATGGCAATTTCTTGCGGACGATGAGCCATTCGATGTTGACGTGACGATGATTAGACCCCGTGCGAAAACGCGGCTCGATATAAATCAAATTGAATATGGTCTGCGCGTTATGATCAATTACAACACAGACTCTCCCAAGGAAGATGGATATTGGTATGACTTCACGGTTTCAAAGATTACGAAGACAAGATGGGGTATTCACCTCAATGGAACTCTCCACATGACTAGGTATTGTAATCATTTCAAATCAACATTGAATATTTCAGATTTTATTTTAAATCGTTGTTTCTTCGTTCTTTCTTGTAGTGGAATAACAATTAATGATTGCAAAATTGGAATAAAACATGAAATTTACGCAATCGAAACACCTCGACCAATATCAAAACATAATCTTGATGATTATCAACATTCCAAAGCATCTGATGAACCACGAAAAATTGCAATATCATGTGAAACATGTAATGACAAAAAAAACGAAGACTGTCGGGAATGTGGCTGTTGTGTTTGTTCAAAGAAGCATAATCCACGATCAATAATATTATGCGACGAATGCGACAAAGCTTATCACATTTCCTGCTTAAGACCACCATTGAATAAAGTTCCGGATGACGATTGGTATTGTTCACAATGTAAAACTGACGTTGATCAAGTAATAAAGGTAAATAAAATGGTGAAATACCATTACATATAACTAGGATCTGGAATTTGATGAGAAAACCAATGTTGATTTCAATATTATTCAGGCTGGAGAAAAATTGCCAGAAACGAAGAAAAAAATTAAAGTAGAATTGAAAAAAGGTCAAAAAGATTGGGGTCGTGGAATGGGATGCATGGGAAAAGTGCGAGATTGCACAATCGTTCCACCCAATCATCGTGGAGAGGTCCCAGGTATCGAAGTCGGAATGAGTTGGAAATATCGATTACAAGTAATGTGTACATCTTGTGTATCCAATTCATATTTTTTCCCCTATCCATTCATGTGGCAAAATGTGATCAATGTGATTTAGGTATCAGAGGCAGGAGTGCATCGACCGCACGTAGCCGGAATTCATGGTCGTGAAAGCGAGTGCGCATTCTCTTTGGTTTTGTCCGGTGGTTATGAAGATGACGTTGATAATGGCGAAGAATTCATTTATACTGGTTCAGGTGGTAGAGATTTATCAGGTAATTTTATTGGAGCTACATATAATTCCAATTTTCGGGGCACGTGACAATTTATTACATGCTCACGGTCATATCTGAAATCAAAAAGGGAATAAAAGGACAGCGGCTCAGAGTAGTGATCAAACATTAACGAAGATGAACAAAGCTCTTGCACTCAATTGCAAAGCTCAATTCAATGATGTCATCGGTGCAACGGCAACTAACTGGCGTGATGGTATTCCAGTACGTGTTGTAAGAGCTGCGAAAATGCGGAAACACTTGCAGGGTGAAAAATATGCACCCGAGCAAGGATTCCGGTGGGTCGAAGTATTTTTATCTGTTTTATTATTATATTGTTTCCCAGTTATATTTACAAATTTATTTTCACAATTTTCTTGAATACTTGATTTTTCCCCTTTGCTCTGTTTAGATACGATGGTATTTACAAAGTTTGCAAATATTTCCCGGAGACAGGAAAAAGTGGTTTTATTGTTTGGCGGTTTGTTTTACGTCGTGATGATAAAATACCCGCACCGTGGACTATCGAAGGCAAACAAAGAATTGAATCGTTGGGAATACGAATGATTGATTATGAATTATCGGATAGGAAGAAAAATAATGGTGGAGAAAATTTGAAACAATCAACACTTGGACTAAAACGTGGAAGAAACATGGATCTCACTGAACAACAAGAAATTGAAGTGAAGAAGCGTAAAATAATTGCATATAAATTAGATGATGATTTGTTGGAATTGATAAAAAAGGATATGGGGAATATCAAAATATGGGACGAGTGTCAATCATTTCTTTCACAAGGAAAAATTGCATTCATCAATAATGTTGCCGACAGGTAGGTTCTAACTTTTCTTAAAATGAAAATATCAAGTCGAATTAATCTATATCTTAAAGTGCTTCAGTTGTCTATTTTAATTTACAGGCTCACTTGCGTATGTTGTCAAGAAATTGTTTACAAGCCGGTCACAACACCATGTCGGCACAACATTTGTCAGTGTTGCTTGAATAGGAGTTTTGAGGCAGACGTTTATACTTGTCCCATGTGTCGACACTGTCTGGAAAAAAAAGTCTCGTTTTTAGTTAATAATACTTTATCGTTAATACTTGAGAGATTGTTCCCTGGGTATGGCATTGGACGATTGTAAACGAAAGCATTAAATAAAGCGTGAACATTGTTGGGCAAGTTATTTCTCGATGGCAATATCACTCAACTCTGAAGTAAATACATACTGAAGACAGTACTATTAGTTCTTACCCTCAATTACTGTTTCTGATCTGTCCAATTAATTACATTCTAACTATACAAATTCTCGTTGTGTCTATGCAATTGGTTCTTTGACCAGTCTAAATTGTTTAAATTTGTTGAGTTTTTCAATTTTTTCAAAATTCATTTGATTTCAAGCATGAAGTTTATGTTCACGGCTGGAACGGGAAGCCATAACATGAAATATGAATATGAAAATAAATCAACATGTGTTGATACAAACAAAGGAATGAAGAGTAAAAAGATCTAATGATGAACATCGCAGAATATGATGTTGACAAATTTACTCTGAAATCTAAGAGAAAAGCGACAAGATCAAATTTTGCATCTTGTCGTTTCTGTTTTGTTTTTTTACATGTGAATCACATTAAATTCTGATGAAAAGGTGGAAATAAAATTCTCACCGTGATTATATGATGAATTAAAATTAAAGGTGAAACATAGAATAAAAATATTGAAATGCCTGCTAATAATAATTATCGACGGTTGTTTCCATCAACCATTCGTTCTGCCACGAAGTAAGTTGATTTTACAATAAATACAATACGTATCATTTTCATCTTCAAATTGTTGATCATATATTGGTTATTTAAAATACAGCTACAGTCAACAATTCAGTAGCATCGAGAGATCGAATTATTCAGATACGAAGAATAAGACATTAGCATGGCTTTCGTCCAGAGGTACTACAAAAGGGGATTTGTCGCAAAATATAAGGTTGGAGTCATCATCACCCAATATTCATAGATCTCACAAAGTTCCCAAATCACGAAATGGGATGCGAATAGCGAAAAATATGAAACGCATTGAATTACTGTCACAGCCAAAATTTCGTGTAGAAAATTATGGATTGAAATCAACGTTCACGAACGGTGTAAAAACTAATAGAAATGATTTAAGCAAAATGGAGAAAACGAACGTTGATTGTTCAGCATCAACATCTCATCGGTTCAGAGCAGTGACTCCCAGACTATTGCGTCTTGCACAACCAAAAATTTATGAAACATCGAATTTGAATTTTAAGGAACGTTGTATTGAGGGTGCCGAAAAAATGGAAACGGCGAAAATGTCTAAACGACTTGAAGAGCTTGCGGAACCAAAAAAATTACAGTATCGTACAAATAAAGATCCATTCAAAATCAATCCTCAAGCATTGAAAGCATCGTGTTCAACACGAGTCGAAGAATTGGCACGTCCAAAAGGATTCAGTCAACCCTTTCCACAATTGTTCCAAACTTATTTGGATCGCGCTTTTGTTGGACCATAAGAACAAATATTCATGAACATACCCTGCTTTTGCAAAAGAAATTATTCGAATAACAGGTGGCGCAATTCCGCGGGCATTTTACGTTTAATTTTTTTTCCCCAACCACATCAGCCCTTGTCTATTTTTATAGGTTAAGTTCCGTAATATACCACTCTTCGTGTGAGTCGGGCCAAATTTCCGAACATTTTTTAATATGCCATTCGACATCTTCAAAACAAATATTCTCATTTTCTCTCTCGTTATAATGTACATGATAACATTAAAAGACCATTCAAATTCATATACTCCGCTAAATAATTAAACAATATGAGCTCTCATATTCAGTACAATGTTCTATATTCTCTATATGAGTCTTGTATTTTCCATATCAGCGAAATGTACATTTAAAAGCATCCAAAGATGAATAGTCATTGGAAAAAATTTCGATCCAAGTGTTTGGTGATCAGTATCATTATCTCATTTGCAATAACATGTTTCATAAGCATTTTACCATTCGGAGCAGGTTTGTTCATATTTTTTAAGAGTGATACTTCATCAGCTGCTGATAGAATATTTTAAATAAATATTGCATTTTAGAATGCCCTCATTAATTACTACTCAGTAAAAAGAGATTAGACCTGAAACACCTTGATCAGATTCTTTTCGAAACATTTTTTCATGCTTCACATTTCATTCAATCTGTATTTTACATATCTGGGCGAATTCCAACATAAATATATTTCACATGACCTTTACTAAATCTAAACCTGGTGGGATTCTGCCAAGTTTAATCAAATAAAAAAAAAAGATGGCTTAGATTTTGTGTAGCTGCAGATCTCATTCAATCCACTGATATTAAGGCATATCTAATCATTCTTTCCTAGATGATATTGTTGTGATGTGATGAGAAAATACGTGACTTCCTACCAAATGTACATCAGTATTAAATGGTTATTGAATATATATCCTAGTTAACACTAGTGAGAATGTTGGAATCCACCAATATGTAAAATAACTATTATGTACAAATCAAAATATTTTCCAGAATGAGGATTTTATAATACTGATGTGTCGTTGCAGACAGTGAGTTCATATTTGGGAAAATTACACATATCGCCAGATCAAAACAAAATCTTGTATATGCTCAATATTTTACCTATCATCTTTAAATTCAACAAAAGTGACTTTCATCCCCGCGTTCAAGAATATTTCATATTTTTTTAGCAGTCTTAAGTTATGTGATGTAACACAATTGATTCCGTTCAAGTATGGAAGTCTCCGGGCGACTCACTTTTGGGAATTTGAACAGAAATCATCTTAGAATCAATGACTACCATGTTCACTAAAAACATTTTCATATTCTATACACATTTAAATTAGTTGTCATTGAAGTAGGGTGATGTGAGTTTTAAGATGCTTTCCAGCTTTCGTGAGTTGAAAGGAAAATAGGAATTCTGCTGAAAATGTATACGACAATATGATAGAAATATTATAATATACTCTTGTGCTTCTTTCTCTTTAAGGCGAACATATGTATATATTTTCTCCAACATATTTTCAAAAAAATATTGAAAACGTAGATTGACGACATACAACACGAATATTGGGCCGCCACTCTATTCTTAACATTATTTTGCCGAAATTCCCGCTTAAATGATGTTTGAATGGTGTCTTGAGTCCATTATATGATTGACAGTGCACGTTTTGATGAATATAACAGACTGTCCATGACAATTGGGCTTTTGGCATTTAACAAAATTCTAGAAGAATTTGATCCTTTGTCCTCTTGTTTCTATGATTTCAAGAAAAAAAATACCATGAGCAAGCTAAATACTATTGATAGGCGCTATTAAGCAATTAATTTTCACTTATTCAGAGCACGTATCTCATAGATATCTAGAATTTCAATACCAAAATGTCTGATGCAATGATTTGTATCTTTACCAAATCGAGATTTTTATATAGCTATGTATTATTACGAGATAAATCTTCGATTAGTGATTTTCTGCTCATATACTCCAATCTTGGAAAAAAACCTTTGCAATACAAACTTATTATCAAATAAACTTGTACCAATGATAAGATGATTGATGATCAAACCATTTCTACAGATGATTGTAGGTGCCAAGAATGCGATAACCAGAATGAGGACAGTAATTTAAAACGAATTATCCCTTCACTCATATCAAGACGTTCCAGAAGGACTCATCATCGTCTCGCAGTACTTGTACCATTTCGTGATCGTTTTGAAGAATTACTATCGTTTGCACCACATATGAGACAATTCCTTGACAAACAAAATATTGATTATCATATATTTATATTACATCAGGTATGAAGGATTATTACAAATGAACACAAATTGAATTGTCTCGATCTTGATTAATGAGAGCTATTGAATGTGTATTAAAGTCATTATTTTTCTCAACAGGTTGATAAATATAGATTCAATCGAGCATCGCTTTTCAATGTAGGTTTCATTTATATAAAGAAGGAGTTCGATTATATTGCTATGCATGATGTAGATTTGCTGCCGATGAATGACAATTTGTCATATCAATTCCCTAAAGCTGGCCCCTATCACATATCCTCACCGGATTTACATCCTCGTTATCATTATTCAACTTTTATTGGTGGAATATTGCTCGTTAATAAGTATGGATATTCTACACGTTTTGCTTCTTTTGTCTTGAAATCATGCATTTCTTATTTCATTATTTATATTATGTTTTTAGTGCACATTTTACCATGGTGAATGGGATGTCAAATAAGTATTGGGGATGGGGTTTAGAAGATGATGAATTCTATGTGAGACTCAAGGAGGCAAATCTCAAAGTTTACCGACCGAAAAATATAACAACTGGAACACAGAACACGTTCAAGTAATTGTTCTCCTTATTATTTTGACTACTTGGATTCGAATTATTCATCCATTCTTATTAACTAATCTCTTTAGACATATACATGATAAAAATCATCGGAAACGTGACATGGCCAAGTGTTTCAATCAACGCGAAGTGACGAGAAAACGTGATCGACTGACAGGCATGAACAATGTATTGTATGATATAAAGAAAATTATAAATATCACAATTTCTGAAGTGTCCATGACAATATTGAATATCGCATTGATTTGTGATAAATCTTTGACGCCATGGTGTGAATGTACAAAGGCGAATGAGATTGTTTATCAAGGAATCAAGCAGAGGAAGGAAACTGTGGGTGATGAAACTCAAAGTGGTGTTGTAGAACAAAAAAAAAAAAATAATGCATGAAAATTACTTTTTTTTGTACAACTTTATAAAAAATTATTCACATACAATTCCACCCGTACGATGTTCGATTTTCATCATGCAATTATTTCAAAACAATATATAAGTGTTACTGGAAAATAGGGAGAAACGAGAAAACTTAGTTTGAGATTGATCATCGGTGAATCAATTACATGACTGTTGTACACGTGAGAACCGTGAATGAACATTAATAATAATGAAAACGAATACAAACAAGTTTGTATGCACTGTCATGAGATTATTTTAAAATGGCAAATTGTTATCAATAACAATATACTTGAAATACTGCTTTCAACAAATTTCTCTTCTACAATCCTTCATGATAAGCATCAATTTTATTGATACGAATCAATATCTGAATAATCGACTGATACAAAATCAGAAAACTCTTCATCTGCTAGGGGTGGAACACTGTTATTAATTAGTTTTTTCAATGATATCGACTTTGCCTCCATTTCTACAAACATTTTTGATACATGTGACAATTCTCGTTCAAGTTCTTGGATATGTTTATCACGATTCACTATTCCCGTTCTCAATTTATCGTTACTAATTCTTTTCGTCCTCAAGTCTTCTATCAGTTGTTTATTTATATTATCTAATTCTTCCACCCCTTTACCACCTTTAGAATATGAAATTTTCTTCGTATCCGTTTCGGCGAATGATTTTATAAGATTGCATTCCAAATTTGCAATTATTCGCTTTTGCATATTGATTTCTAATTGCAATCGTTTGCAATTTTCACAGCCCTGTTTTTTATTGTTAATTTCATAAAGTGATTTCGTAGACATCGTCAAACCATTTTCTAATGTTCTTTCTGTTCCAACAGATTTTGCCTCATTCGATGTTATCCTATCAGACTGAGAGCGGGTCAAAAGTTCAATCTTTTCTTTGAATGTAGAATCTTGTAATATTCTTGGATCAATTGCTTTCAATGTTAACCCATGGATATTTATTGTACGGAATGATGGATCACCGGGCTCTAAATTTTGATTGACAGTCTTTGTTACATTATTAGATGAAGACAACACTGATCGTAATGGTATTCCAGTATCGCTTCCAGCTACCGGAATTCCAGCAGAGATTTTCTGTGATTGTATTAATGCGGGAGAGTTTAACAATTCAACTGCTGACTGCGTCAGTTTTTTAATTGGCGGTACGTTGTTCGATCCACTAATTTTCGATTTGGAAAGCTTGTTTATCATCACAATTCGACGTCTTGGTGGAGAATTCCTTGGTAATTTTGGAGTTGATGTTGTTAAACGAAACTGTCTTGTCGCGTCGTCATTAGGGATTCCTGATGAATTTTCCGGCCTTTTAGATGACAGCATTGAAATATCAATTGTACTTTTTTTTCCATCAATATTATTATTTGTCTCTGCAGGAAGTGGTGTTTCATGGAATCCTTCATCTGTATTTGTTTCCATATTTGACTTCGTCCTTGCCAATTTCGTCTTATGATCAAAACAATTATCTTCATTCAAATTAGTTGATAAATCTATCATTGTCTTATTCACTTTCGGTTTGCTTAAATCATTTTTAACATTTTTTTCCAAACAATTTCTAAAAGTTGTGACATCTTTTTGATTATGATTATTAGGTATCGATATTGGCGATGATTCATTAGGTAAAATCAAAATCACACGTTTTGATGGGACTTCTTCTGACATTTTTATTCTTTTCTTCAAGGATAAAGATTCATTGTCAGTGGATACACTTGGTGATGGTAAGCATGATGCTGTCCTTTTGACTGAGCCCGAAATATTCGTTGAAGGCGAATTTCCATTCGAATATACAGTATTTTCGGACCCAGACCGTGTAAATTCTGTCACGCGAATTGTAAAATGCGGGGACATCACATTCGAAAAACTCAAACATTGATTTGAAATTATTTGCGGCTGCTTTGGTGATTCTAATGGAAGATGTGATGTCCTTTTTGCTGTTTTTTCCATGTTCCTTAATTTTGTTCCCTGTTAAAGCATCGTTTCTTTCATTTAATTATTTCCGCGACAATAATGAATAAAAAAAAACGAAATTCGTAAATAAGATGAATGTAAACAATAACATAGCATACATAACCTACTTAGTACATTTATTGTGAAATCGGCGTAGATCAATTGTCACTACGAAACAACCTCAATTGTAAATGACTGTCGAGTCTGATGTCAGCCAACAGATATTAGTTGATGATATTTGATGAGCAAGGATTCAATAAGAACATTTCTACAATTCAAATAATGAAAAAATAAACGTTTTCATCAAATAAATCATCTTTACTACATCCATTCGCACCAGTAGTAAACAACTATAATTTAGACACACACCGCACAAAATGTTTGTACACATAAACACATGTGTGATGCTATCACTGAGTTCGGTAGGGCTGTCGATAGGTGGCAACGGTATGAAATTTGAAAAGTCGGTACATTCAAACTGTAGCACACCACTCAAGGAGTGTAACAAAGTTTTTAACATTTTTACTCAAATAAAAATATAAGAATAACGTGATACTATTGATATTTTTGGAAACTAAAACAAACTCTATTGATAAACTAGTTCGTAAGCATCGTAACGGATGCTTCATGTATTGCGTTACTTCTGTAAAATGTCCAGCTGATAGTAGTCTACGCCTGCCACTACTGAACTTTGCGGGCACTAATTGCCACGGGAAATATTAAAATTGTAAAAAATTGAGAAAAATCAGACGAACCTGCCAGTGCAAAATTCACTGAAATCCGAGTATAGATACTTTTGTTATTAACAAAAAACGTTTTATAAGTAAAGCCTTGATCGACTTTAAATGATTATTCTAAGAATATTTTTCTTAAGAGATTAATTTAATTAACGTAATAACAAAATTCAATCTTTTCCGAATCGATTGGTCACAAAATATCACCAAAAATGTCAATTAATAACAACAAAAAAGAAAAATTCATTAAAGGAAAATAAAGAAAATACGTATTGGTGATATTTTGTGACCAATCGATTCGGAAAAGATTGAATTTTGTTATTACGTTAATTAAATTAATCTCTTAAGAAAAATATTCTTAGAGTAATCATTTAAAGTCGATCAAGGCTTTACTTATAAAACGTTTTTTGTTAATAACAAAAGTATCTATACTCGGATTTCAGTGAATTTTGCACTGGCAGATTCGTCTGATTTTTCTCAATTCTTTACAATTTTAATATTTCCCGTGGCAATTAGTGCCCACAAAGTTCAGTAGTGGCAGGCGTAGACTATAGATGAAAGTCTTTTTGACTTTTCTTTGATGTAGCATCTTACGCATAAATTGTATCACTCATGAATAAGAATATCTAGAGCCGGTTCGATAGTGAGGAAAAATTATCCCACACTTTCTTAGAGGAATTGTAGAAAAATATTTATTCAATACGATAACATTGTAGTTTCAGTTATTTTAAGTAGACACGAGAAAAAATGAAATTAAATACCTCAGATGGACCGAAATAATTTCATTTTTTTTTTTTCAAAGTTCAACATTGCAAATCGTTTTTTGTTACCCCAACGAAACTTGGAATTGAGACCATTTTTAGGAAGAACACGATGACACGGTACAAGATAACCAATTCGATTCTTTGCTATTGCTGTTGCAACTGCTCTCACAGCTTTTGAATTTCCAAGTGACTCGGCAATATCACTGTACGTAACCGTGTCACCCCTCGGAATAGATAACAGCATTTTCCAAACATCAATTTGAAATTCAGTTCCTTTCAAAAGTATAACTAATTCATTATACTTGATATCATCAGAGAAGATAGCTTCAATATTGTTAATAGTAAGATGTTTTTCTTCAGTGAATTCAGCGCCTGGCCATTCTCTGGCCATGATTTTGAAGCAACTATCTGGTGAATCAGTATCGAGGAACCATAAATGGCAGATGGCATTCTGATTATTTGTTATTCCAATTAGACATTGCCCAAATGGCGTAGTGTGAAATCCATACATGATTTTAAAATTGGATGTGTTCACAGCAGTGCTGTATTCCATTAAATTCATTGTAATGACTTGAACGACCATTGTTAAAACTTACTTCTGTTTTCCTTATTAGTATTTCATTTTTGTTTTTTCATTGATTAAATTTTTGTATATATGGAATGATCTTAACCTCAATTCTTATTTTCGTATTCCAACATTGGTGCCCTCATATCCGTGCGCCAGCAAGTCTTGGAGGGTGCAGATTTTGAAATAACTCGATGACAAGGTATTATGTATGCCACTTGATTGGACCCAATTACTTTTGCTATTGCTCGTACAGCTTTTGGATTATCTATTAAATCTGCAATATATGAATAATTCACAGTTTCACCTCTGGGTATCTTCGTCAGTGCTTTCCACACTCTAATTTGGAAATCAGTGCCTTTGACAAACACGCACATATCATCATGATCCTTCGATGAAAATACTCGCGCCAATATTTTTTCCGTTTTTTCAATATCTTCAACAAATTTTGCACCTGGCCATTCACTCTTCAGATCTTTCACGCATTGAGCTGAATTCGTTTTATCAATAAAACGTAAATGGCACACAGCTTGTTCTTTTGATGTAATTGCGATCAAACATTTTCCGAAAGGACATTGATGTTGACCATAAACAATTTCAAATTTATTCCCAGATAGTTTGTACTCAGCTAAATTCATACTTATGAATTTCACCATTTTTTTCGTTGTTTATAGGAATTGAAGCTTGAATAAATGCGTCACTAATTTCGATGATCTGGAACTATTTGACAATTTGTTTACACCACCTTGATGGGATGCGTGAAAACCCCTGAAAACCCAATTGAATCCACCACGGAGGGTAGAAATCTAGCCTCTGTGGAACTCAATATCAATAGAAATGGCGCGAAGCAGAATAACAAAAAGCTATAGCTTTTTATAAAATTGTTCATCTGTGTCTCGGGAACTAATTTATGATACGTTTTATTGCCATGTAGGTGGCGCTATTTGTGATGTTGACACCACTTGCAAGTTGCAACCTGTAAGTCCATATACTCATGTTATGTATTATTACAATTACAATTTTCCCACATATGTACGTGGATGTAAGTCCATACAGGCATACACAGATATGATAAGTCATGAGAAATTAAGAACAGAAAATAATGAATACAGAGGGAGATGCTTTTGTTTATCAAATTCTTATAAAAATGTTGAGTTGAATAGAGAGGAGGATTGATAATAATTTGTAAATAATACAACTCATGCATATAAAGGAATGTACTTGGTGGTAATCTGTTATTTATATCATATTGCATATTAAAGTAGTTAATGGAGCACTACATAATATAACCTCAACAAAAATCAAGTGACAGCTTGCCTGCATATCATCTCCGCCAACTAACAATTATAATGATACCATGAGATCAAATTTTCAATGAATTACCAGAAATTACTGTGAGATTGCAGTATTAAAATTGTGTTAAAAATGGCGGGCTTAAACGGTGTTATGAAAGCTATTGATAATCTCAATGCTTTACAGCAGCCTAATAATACTCTTGATCCATTAGCAAAGTAAGTAATAAATTTAATGTGAACGTATGCAATCCAAGAAACAAACAGCAATTGGAATATGTTTATGATTAACAGAAAAGCAGAAAAAATGAACTGTTGTTTGGCAATAACCAACGGAATTAGCTCTCCTGCAGTAAGAAGGGTACGAAATTTTTCAATAGTTCTCGGGTTGTCAATAAAAACACTGTTGACATTGTGTGACGATGAAGAATCGGATGTTAGAACTCTTACCGACGAGTCTTTGAATAAAATTATCCGAGTAAGTGAGAATTTTAGAGATTGAAGGTTTGTTACTTCAATCAACATCATGAACATTGACTCATTTTTTATTCTTCCTTTTTACCCATAGTCAATGTCCGATGGAAACATTTTGAAAATTCAATTTGAATTTTACAACGAAATTCAGAGGAACGGCAATTGGCGACCATTACGCGCTGCTTTGACACGTTTTGGATTGTTGAGTCACACAATAAAACCTGCAAAAGGCAAACCATATATATCCAATTTGATTCCATGCATTGTAGCGATATCAAAGAGATCTGAGGAATTAGTTATCGATACATTGTCACAATCGTTGCCACTGATTCTCAATAGTTTGGGTCCATTTATGTCTGAAAAAGATACAAAAGTACGAAATCACGCTCTAACTTTCATTCGATCATGAAGTTCACTGCATTCGCAATCAACTTAATCTTTTTTGTCTCGTGTTTTTTAGAGTCTACTAAAAGCTTTTTATCCAAATTTGTCCTCGAGTCAAGCGACTCTTCGGCGGAATGCAGCAAATATGATTGTTGCTACGTGTTTGCATTGCAGGAAACCTCGACAATTTCTATTTTATGTTCTTCGATATCTGATCGGTAAAGAATCAAGTATTTTATCCAAATAACTGAATAATATCCGTTTCATATGAAAACATTTATAATGGTTATATTTTCCATGTAGATGTATTGATTCCTGTGTCTTCTATTGAAGAAAATCTCCATCTGGTCGTTGGTGTCCTCGGTTGTCTGAAATTAATATTACCACATATTGACGTACCTGATGAATGTGATGCAGACAGTGACAAACAAACGCTCGATTGTTTACTACAAACTTATGAATTATGTTTACGCTATATCCAGTGGCATTCAGATCACAATGTTATAAATGCTGCACTTGAGACACTTGCGCAAATTCTACGGTCTAATAATGAAAAATTAACAGGCATTCTTACGGCAGAAAAAAAAATTTCGAATGGCGGAAAAATTTTTTTTTATCAACGAACAATAAAATTATCGTCGAGTGAGTCCACACATTCATGTGATCGTGCTGAGACGGACAATGATAACATGGACAGTGGGTATACTTGATTGGAATTCAAGAATTCTACTCCGAATTTTTCGTCAATCTTAATCGGAATTATTTGCTTTCTAGATATTCCGACGAATAATTCAACCAGTGAGAATACTTACGATGAATTAGAACGGGAGAATTTGCTGCATGACATGAATGTGTTCTCTATAAATGGCGAAGAATCTCACAACACAGTACATAACAATTTAAATATAGGTTCCTTCAGTGATTCAGATGTTCCATTGAAATATTGCTGTCGATATTTAGCATCGTCATATTTATTGACTGGCACATCGGGTCAATTAGTATCCGACAGTTTATTTCGCGTCAGTGTCAAATCACTCGCGTTAACGTGCATCGGGAGTATTATTAGTCTCTATCCAGATATACTGTTAGATTCGCTGGAGAAAAATGTACATTCTGGAACTTCTAATTGTCAAATGCTGACAGATATATTACTTTTCATTGAACATTCTGATCCACAATTACGTGGGAATATTGCAATAATTGTTGGACGATTTTTGAAAGCCATGTATGAAAAATATCGATTTAGCTACAATGAGTTCCATGCATTAGCTCTGCAAAAAAATGGCGGGAATAAAATAATAACATTGGATGAATTAGTGGCGGTGATCGCAAAGGTAATATCATTCATAGTAATTATATAAATTAGATAGAATATGAAGTTTCGATTACTAATAGAGCTTTATTTCGACTTGCTCAGGTATTAGGAGATGAATCAGCAACATCTTGTCGGCAAGGATTGACTGCGGTGAATATTTGCATAACTTCGCTCCTCAATTCGAATTATGACAGTTCTTATGGTATTTATCTCATTCATGCGCTCTTACCATTAGCAAATAATATCTATTTTCTCGTAAAAATGAATCTGGTGCAAGTTCTCAGTGATTTACCATATTTAACTATAAAATATCTTATGGGCGATTCACGTTTCCAAATAAATGTCACAAAGACATTGATTGAATTGTTGGGTGATAAAGACCCCCGCGTCCGGCATGCGACCAGCGATGCAATCATCAAATTTATCGAAATGACATACAATGAGAAACCGAATAATGATGAGATAATTCGGAGAGCTACGCATAATATAGAAAAATATCTCATACCAATAATTACTTCGAATCCGCTCAGCAGTCGTACGTATTATTCGGAGCATAAGTTCTTCATCAATGGTATGGTTGAACCATTTCGAACATTTTATATGGAAAATAGCCTTCCACTGAATCATCACGAAAATATTGAAGATGCGCTATCTGTTATGATTGGTATGCTTGTTGAAGAATTAATTCTACATCCGTCAAAACATCGAATTCATGGATGCATTGAAGCATTATGTCAGTTGAATCGAATTTATCCGACAACATTGTATCCAGATGCGTGGGATTGCCGTATAACAGAGGGAAAACTGGCTGCAAAAGCAACATCCAAAGTATACTCAAGTAATCGCAGTATAAGCAGTGGTGATAATCTTGATATTCCAGCAATAAGTGAATCCTTATCGCCAGTCAGTAATGAATTATTATCATGGATATTATCCATGATCACCACTGATTGCGTGGCATTGGACTTATCCACGCACAAACATATGATGTCATTAGCTGGTAATTTGTTGTCAGGTAGTGCTTTGAAACATTTGAAGACCGTTGACATCAACGACGCTGATGATTCTAAGAACATCACGAGAAGAATGTGGGATTTATTTGATGATAAAGAGATCAACAGCTATTATGAAATTTTATTTCAACATGTGATGCGCCTAATGAATATATATGTTCATGTAAACGATGATATTTCAATAACGACTTCGAGCAGTAAATCAACATTACCATCATTACCAAACACGTCCTCGCTATCACCAAGAAAAAAGATGGCAACAAATTTGGAGCAGAAAATACGTGATCGGGGAAGTGAAAAAATGCCATTGAATTTTTTGAAGCCCGGGAAAGAATCAATAGGCGCATTCTGTTCATTGCCACACTATATGAAGATATACGACATGTTGAAAGCATCCCATGCAAATTATAAATCAACATTAGATGTTGATGCAAGTCAAATGTATGTCGGATTGTTGAATGTAACATTGGAGGTAATGTCACAAATACTTGAAATCGCAAGTACGTTCGAGGCGAGAAAAATGGCTGAAGAAATTCTGCACTACCTTGAAACCACATTGACGCTTTCAATGACCCAAACTGTTCAATGTGTACGGCAATTGTTGAAGAGTTTGTTTGGAATGAATCTCAGCGCTCGATGGGATGAACTCGAAGATATTCGCAGTCCTGATGATCGAATAATAACTAGGAATAAAGATAAAAATAGTCGAGGATTGTATGATCAGTGTTTCCAAAAGCCTGTGCGTTTGATGTCTGATTTAATCAAAACAATTGGAAATAATTGTTGCAATAGTGATATCAATGACTCTTGGACAATTGGCAACTCAGCAATAAATCGTCGACGTGATTCGGAACGAAAACTCGATATGATATTCAAAACATTTGCACGTTCTAACAATCAAAAAACTTTTTTTGCATCGTTCATACGTATTTTCGAGCCAATGGTGATCAAATCATTAAATTTATACACGACAACAAATTCAGTTGAATGCCAATGTCAAGTATTGGGCTTATTAAGTCAATTAGTCCAATTTCATGTAAATTATTGTTTGTTGGACACAGACAAAACATTCATTGATTTCATTCTTGGACAATTCGCATATATTGAAGAATCGCAAATTCAACATACTGAAATTCTATTGCCAAAAATTTTTGGGTTTCTCGTACATCTGTCGTATGAAAAATTCCACTCGAAAGTAATTATCGACATTCGGGAAATAATCAAATTGTGCGATGGGTTGATGGCAAGTGGGCAGCCACCAATGACGCACTGCATCCCTGCAATAATTCCAGTAGTACGTGACATTTTTATTTCACGTTCAACACTGTCATCATCGTTAACAGGCAATGAACGTACTGAATTGGATACTACACGCGAATATTTGATGTCAATGTTACTGAGGCTCATCGATTATCATCCTATAATTGAGTTATTGGCACAATGTCTTCATGAATGCCGACGGGATGATGATGCCGAAAAAAAATGGCGCAAATGGTCAAGATCAACCATGGACGCAGTATTACCAGAGTTAGCTGAAGGGAAAATCCATATCAACAGTGAGGCTGCCTTCATTGCTCTCATCAAATTATTTACCGTCGTGTCACCAACTGTTTTTCGTCCGGTGGATCCGCTACTGAAGCTTCTTCTTAGAGATCCACCATTGATGAGTGAATCACGCGTGAAATTGGAACGTTGGATGGCAATGATGAATATTGTTCTTTTGTCTTTGATGTCATACACCAAAGAAGATATTTTGCTGGGACGATTATCAGAAATGGAACTATGCACGACAGATTTGAATACGATTTTGCATCTGTCTGATGATTTCGCCGTGCATAACAATGTGGTAGATCCACTCAACGTTACGAACTTAGAAGAATCGTCTTCACTTCAACCTGAGCGTCAATTCGTGCTTAATATTTTCCGCGTATTATTCGTTGCAGCAACCAAACTATTATTTCACTCGCGTAACTATTGTGATAGTATTGCGAAGCAAAATCGACATGATGATTTTTTAATTCAGCAATTGGCATTTTTTATTCAATTGTGTATACACTTGTTTGAGTCGGGTTGTTGGGGAAAAATTGCACACACATCAATGGTAATGTTGAATGACGAAAAAATCCTGCGTACTGATAAATTGAACCAGTTGATGATAGACATATCTCATCGAAATTGTTTAATATTAACTCATTGGACTTATTTGATGACGATTTTGGGATATAACGATCAATCTTTTTGGGGGAAAGTGTTGGCAATCGAAACTCGCAAAGAATATATGTCAAGTGTGATAAAGTCAGACCGGTCACAGGGTAAATCAATTAATACGAGGATTATTTCTGGGTGTGCAACCACATTATTTTGTGACCATATGTGTGATAATTTGGACGACACTGAATCATTATCGTGGTTGATATTCAACCATATTCAAGACGTGATGAAATTGTCAAATGAATTACCAGTGCGAGATCTCGTAAGAGGTGCAGTCCATTGTAATTCAGCTGCAAGTGGACTTTTGATTCAAGCAATCGCCGCCCGATGTTTAGATTTATCTAAACCATCATTGATTAGAAGACTTCTGCGATCATTAGAGTGTGCCCATGAAAGTCAATCTGGCGCAGTAATTCTTACGATCATTCCGCAACTTCTGTCATCGCCTTACTTGACGCTTTCAGTAATGGCCTCCCACGTTGCTGAAAAAAGAGTTGAAATGCTTTTACAATCCAATGCCGAAAGTGTTATTGAACAGTTGCCTACTGCAGATTTGTCGAAGCTTATGGAAACATTACAAACAACAAAATTGGCAAAAAAGCATGGCACATTAGTCACTCTACTGAATCAATTAGCAACAAGATTTTATGACATGTCACCGTTGGAATTTGAGCATTGTAGACCATTCAATCCGAATGCGGTAAAAAATATGAAATTAACGAAGTCTTGGTTCATCTCACAAGTTCGATTGAGATGTTGCAACCCTAATAGAGACTCAATCGAACTTTATGAGTGTGCGAAAATGCTTCGCCATCTTGAAATCAATGATTGTGATGATATAATGACGTCAAAAAATTTTGACGTGAGAATATTGGATGAATGTATGAAACTTGGTTTGCGTTTAACCCACGAAGAAAATATTAGAGAGAATGTATTTGTAGAAGCCAAATACCATACAATTGAGAAGGAGAATATTCATTCGAATTCCAAATGTTTATCATCGCTCTTCCAATGCGCCAAACGATGTTTATCTAGTCATGTTCATCATCTTGTTGAATTGATGCCAAAGCCACATCAAGTTTATGAACCATTATTCATTGAAAATGAAACATCATCGAAGATAATGAAGTACGTAAATAAATTTGCGATATTGATGAATGATGAAATTTATTGGGATCGTTTTTTTGATTTAGTCCCAGCTGTAATTTCGTATATGAAATCAATCGAGCACTTTGATAGGGAAGGCATTAGCTGCATTGATCCAAAATTCGATAATGTAGATCTCGCAAAATTTGCCTTACTGTGTTTGGAAGTATTGCATTGGATCATTCACGTTGATGAATCTTCCATTCGTCATTTCAAGCCTCACGAATTGGAACTTTGTTTGAATTGCGCCGCACAAATATTGCAGAATGAATGTGTTTGTCATGTATTTGGTGATTATAACCATTATACATGGGTTTGTTCAGCAGCAAATACTCTTTCGAGGCTCATACAATTTTGGTTATCACCATACAAAACACTGGATCAAACTCGCGATTGTTTGCCGCAGGTTGATAATCGCGGATTATCGGCAGCATTGAAGAATGATTCGACAAAGTATTATGCGCGAGCGTGTTTGCAGATGGCAAAACTTATTTCATGGTTAGAGTTGAACACAGATTTACAAATTTCCGAAAATAACATACCGAAATTTGCCCATAATCCAATGAAAACAATAATCATCATCATTAGTAGACAGGAATTAGTGAATTCATTTGTTTTTACTCCGCCACTGGTATGGAAACATGGTTGGCATTCAGATGGATCAGGAAAGACCCTGTGCCACTTTCCACTATTACTCTCAACCGATGAATCAAATTACCTTCAAGAATTGGATGTGTTACGCCAGTTTGTTTACAGAATCACACTTCTCGGATGGACATCACGATGTCAATTTGAGGAAATTTGGGTGGCACTTTTGAGCGTATTAAGTGCATCGATAAGTGAAACTCAAACATCACATGGTGAATCTAATACATTGGGTTGCAATAGCCAAGTTACGAGTCTTGCAGTGCAAGGTATAACCAGATTATTAGTGCAGACATTACTACTTCCATACCCAGGTAGCCCTGTTAACAGTTCAGTTATGCATCATTCGCGTGATCCACCATTGTCACTGCAGAGACCCGCATCCCGACGGCTATATAACGTTCAAGATTTAGTAACATGGAAATATATGTATGTCAGAGAATTCAATATTGGAACAAGTTCTTTGCAAAATATTGCCACTGATACATTAGATACAGAACATCTTTTCACACGCGGCAATATCGAACGAGATCATATCACAAATGGTTATGATTATTTGGCTTACAGTCAATTGTCTGTGATGTTTTTGTGGTCATCCTGTTCGTTACATGAGGATAAATTATCTGCATCAGTTATTCAACTAATGACAAAAAGAAATAATGCACTCTCAAGAAGTGCACTGGATTTGGCATCATGCATACGCTTCCTCATCGAGTTGTACAGTCGTTGGATGACACCAAATGGATCTACACCGCCCCATTTATTAGACGAAGTGGTGAAAAGTATCATTGCAATTTCCGATTTGTTTGTTGAACGTGGTCAGTTTCAATGGATGCTGGATACATGTTGGAATCTTGAACGATCACATCCGCCAGACGATGAAATTTTACATCATTCACTTATATTTGCAATTTGTAAAGCTGCAGCGGTGTTGGTACCACTAGATATTGAAAGCTTGGACAAAGTTAGACGTGTCACGGACATTGGTCTCAAATCTACATATTTTCCATGTCGTATAGCAACACTTCACGGGATTTTATATTTATTGCAAAGTGCAGTCCATGCTAATTGTGATGAAACAATGAATGTTGTTCATCCTTTGGCGATAAAATATATTCAAACTCATTTAAATGCGAAAAAAGGGGTGGAATTTATAGTCAATGACAGCGAGGAGCATCATCGAATAATGTGGGCGTTAGTTTTTTTCCTACTGGAACATGCTGAAGATATAGCGACCGATACGGAAGCACCAGCAGTACTGGAATTAGCGTTCACAGCGATAACACAACCTAACATCTCTGTAGCCGTCCACCGGACCTTACTTCACGGCTTGGAACGACTAATTGCGACACGTAGTGTTATAGGACGAGTCGCTGATCAAATAATCAAATTGTCGTTGGAAAGATTGAAACAACCAGGTTTATTTTATGTGATGCCGGCATTGAGACTTCTATTGACATGCATGTATAGTGAAGCTGCTGATCGTTTTAATCGTAGTGCAATGTCAAACGAAGATCAACCATTGCCGGATATCGAACCAGAAGCACTTATGTGCACAATTGAACGCACATCAGCTATATTTGATAGGATTAAACGAGGACATCCGAGGGAGGTGAAAATATTGTGTGCTATATTGTCAGAAATTCTCAGTGACTTTTTTCCACCATTCGAAACATTAACTAAAGTCATTGGCGAATTTCTGTCACCACAACAACATCACCAACGATTAATTTCCGGTGTAGTATTCAAGGTAAATTTATAGTTTTCGATGTTGGTGCAGTCTAATATCCTCTTTTTGTTTCGGTTTTTATTTCTGCCAAAGCAAAGGAAGTAATTTATGATATTTTTAAGAGTATAAATTGTAAATTTCAGGTCTGTGAACGCGTTGCGGGCAACGCTGAACAATTGACGTTGCTCCAGGATTGGGTTCTGTTTAGTTTACCTAATTTCATTCAAAGTTTGCCGGTGGTTACATCAACATGGTGTTTATCATGCTTTTTCGTTAGTGCATCAACAAACCAGTGGTTGAGAGCATTGTATCCTTATATTTAGTCGGTCGGAGGAAGTAAATACAGGGAGATTGACTGATGTAGTTAATCAGTAAATGATCAAAATGATAACAGTAATCAAAGAATTTACCTTAATTATCTGTAATAAGATTTCCCTATGTGCAGTCACGGATAGGAAAGTATGAATATGAAGATAAAAAATTATTGTGCATCGCTGCGTTAGATTTTTATGGAGAGGTCAATGAGTTCATCTGATGTTCTTTAATATTCAAAACTCACCCTTATTATCTCATCATATGTGGTTTTGATTGTTGAAATGATTTTCTTTTGCAGTTATCAAATGAATCTCAACGAAAAGTGTTCATCCAGAGCTTCTCCGCCACTGAAAATAAGCCGAGCTCACCATTTGAT
Organism: Meteorus colon; assembly: GCA_030523085.1. Classification (NCBI taxonomy): domain Eukaryota; kingdom Metazoa; phylum Arthropoda; class Insecta; order Hymenoptera; family Braconidae; genus Meteorus; species Meteorus colon. The sequence continues at coordinate 2,515 of JAPYZH010000519.1, read as the reverse complement.
GATATTTTCGCCTCTCTTCAAATTGCCAGTAATGATTGATTGCTCTATGAGAAGAAATCAATAAAGATGTATATAATTACCATACTAGTATACAAGATACCACGTATTTATCATATATTACATTGAACTACACATATTGTACATTCAAATTTATTTATTTTTGTCATACGCAAATTCTCATTTAGTTGATAAGAAAAATTTATTTTTCACATGTATGCAGACATTTATTTCATCAATCCCTCTCCTATGGAGTAGAATCATTCTCATATTGTCCCAGTTTGTTCAGATAAAGGAAATTGGCTAGAATTCCCATTGTCTTAGTGAATTACGTCTAAGAATTGAATATTGCACACATTGCAAATTCTCTAGCAAATAGATTCATCCGTTCAATTTATATATTCCTGGAACCATACGATTTGCTAACAATTTCATAAAATTCATATGAAATTCTAAGGAACGTGATAAAATCAAGTCGAATGCTGTAAAGATGATACTGCAGAAATTTGTATGTGTAGAGCACTCCTGTTTCGAATTTTGTCGCCAATCATTGATGCAAATGAAATTCTTCCGAAGAATATCCCTCCCAATGTAATGGCCATAATTAGAGGCAAACATGAGATTGACTACGCCACCGATATCCGGTTGCAAAAGTCTCCTCTGAGTACAGCCCAAAAGTGAGTCAGGTAAAGGGTTCGCGGTTGTTTTGTAACTGTACAGCATATGACATTTGCAAAAAAATAATGAAAAAAAAAATTTTTTTTTTGACAACTTGAAATTTTTTTAGTTTTTAATTTCAGCATTTATATAATTCAAAAATAAAAATCTCAGATCATTTTGTCAGTTTTAAAATCTGACCTGAACTATACATATATATATATATATATATATGTATATCTGATATAACAAAAAAATATACTTTAGGCATTCTGAAATTTTCATTGCATGTTAATTAATTAATATTGAAAGTACTTGTCAATAGCCAGACGAATTCAATGGTTTCTAATGACTCCCTGACGCGAATAAAGTTTTCAAATGATTGCGACAAAAAAGTCTTATGCGTAACCATGGGTGCAAAAGAGATTGTTTATCCAGATCCACTGGTAGCTACCGAGGGGCCCTGGCTTCTCGTTGTAAGAGCCGGTGCACGGCAGACGACACATAATTGGAGAAAGCGTCAAATTTTTTCAATTAGTCTGTTGCATCTACCGACCATGAGATAGAGGCTGGCTATCCTGATTAAAAACTCCAATTGAAACCGATTGGGAAATCTTAATCGGAACCAATTGGAAATTTCCTATTGATTCCGACTGCTTTTTTATCGGTTTTTATCGGATTCAATCGAGAATTTCCAATTGATTCCGATCGAATTTTCATCGGTTTTTATGGGATTCGATCGCGAACTTTCAATTGGTTCTCTTGAAAAACGTTTTAAAACCAGGGAGAAATCTGTTATTAAATTCGATTGGATTCAATGTGACGGTTGCCATTTGCATCAGACCAGTGAAAAAGAAACCAATTTTATAGCTACGATTTATTTTCATTTATTTTGCAAAAAAGTTATAATTTATGATAGACATTTATTAATCAATTATATTTTCATTGCTTATTTTTTTCAATCTATTTGTGGCTGCTTATAGCAACACGAAGAAATGCTGTTATTTAATACTTTTTGTATGATTTATGTTACAATCACAGCACCATATATTGCATGGAAGAACAATGTGTCTCCTCTTTATCAGCTGTTTCTCGTTACGTATTTACCCTCCAATCATCTCTAAATGCCATCTCACACTTCTTGATTCTTCTCACACGTTCCATTGTCAATAAATTACTTATTTCATCATTTTATTCACCCTCATATCACCTATATCATTTATTCATTACTGTAACACAGTCTTTATCTCATACATTTAGTACACTATTCTTATATATTATTCTGATGATGTATATCAATATTCGGAACATCCGAGAACTACAGATAATAATATTGTCCCGATTAAACAGCGTCATCACTACACATTGACTCCTGATTATCAGAGAGATGACTATAGTTTTCATTTAGGGCAACATTTTCATTCTATTTTCGTGGTGGTCTCTTCAGAGCACCTGAAAAATAAACATCGATAAAGACATCATGGCGCTATTCTCTGATTGCAATCATTTGTTAGTCGGATCTTTATTGAAACATAATAATGTTGCGAGATATATATGGCATGCAAATGCACCACAATTGATACCATTACTTTGTTGCTGTACTCTGTGGAATATATGTTCTTTCGGGAATCTGTAGATATATCTGATATGGCACACACAAAAAGTCATACAGCAGCATTGAACTGCGGTGCATGGCATCCATTCATCAAAGGGGAATATTTAACTTGTTCACAAGACAACACGTGTCGTATTTGGATTTCACATCGACCACGTGGACACAAACAATTAATTAAATGTCGGGCGCAAAATGGAGTGAAAACAATACCAACAACTTGCGGTTATAGCAGAGAAGGTAACGTCG
>JAPYZH010000518.1:0-49835 GCA_030523085.1 Meteorus colon | reverse complement strand
GTGTGTATACTATTTTTCTCCTCGACGGAGGCGGAAAGCGGCATTTTCGTTTAGCGCAGCGGGACGAAAAGTGACGCTTTCCGCCCGGAGGTGAGAAAACATTTTTTCGATCATCACGCTCAGCGCTATTAAAAGAAATAGCTCAAACCGAAAATTTCAAAAATTTTTCCGTTTTCAAAATCGTATAAGGGCTCAATAGTATTTTCCCCGGCTGAATCAATGCTCACACCTCTTACCGTGGTTTTTCAGCTTTAATGAATTAACATTTTGCTTTCTGTGCGATCATTTATCGCTGGGATATTTCCGATTGATAATGAAAAGACAGCCTTTTTCTTTGATTATCGATATGTCATGAACCAATGGTTCTACGACAGCAAACGAAAGGTGAGTTTTGAAAACTTGAGTATATTTTTCAAGAGTTACTTCTTGTATATTTTAGAAGAATCATATTTCTTTCCAATACAATATTGCTTTGAAAAAGTACGAGAAAATTACTTTTTCTGACGTTTTAGAAAATCAACCACGACTCGGCAGATATTGTAGTAAATGATAGATGTTTCCAGGTTTTTTCGAGCTCAGTACATGCCCCATCGAAATTCCGTAAATCTTTAAACCTATCGGTCGAAACGTTTTTCTATCCGACTCGTCAAAGTTTCATAAAAAATTGGAGCACTTTTATTGCTTTTCAAACGTCCATTAATGATGATGGTGAATTCTTGAATAAGATATTTCAGGATTTGAATCACTTCTTTCTCTTCCCCTATACAAACTTTTTTCCGAAGTCATAGCCCTTCAAAAGCCACGGAAAAAAAAAGAGTCAGCCTGATCCTTCAATTTTTTTCTGAGTGTAGTTGCGACGTTACCCAGGCCAAAACTACATCAAATTATAGGACACCCAATTTGATGACGCGAATAACGTTCTTACAAAATAATTATCCGTGAAAGAGTTGAACACCAAGTACTTTGCCAGCGCCACTTGATATTGATTCTTAAAATAAAAATGAGTTTTAGATGACGCGATCTCCATACTCCTTCTACGAAGAAGCCCTCGGCGGTTGTCACCAGATAGTATTTATATTAATTCATTAACCGCGACTAGCATACGGTAAATATTTCTGCAAATGTGTTACACAAAGTATAATGCAACAGAAAGTACATGGGACAATAATGTCACCTTGTCGATCAATACGCAACTACCAGAAGAATAGTTCATGGTAAATTAACAGTTACCATCATACACATGTGTGCACTGATACAAAGTGTTGCGCTCACCGCGTGTTTGAATTCGAATCTGTGGTCTAGTCGCAACATGTGCCGTTTTAGTCAACTTTTGTTAGCAGTCTCGAAAAAATGTGAGCGAGGTGTCATTCGACCCGGAATGGCATGTAGATGATTTTCGAGAAAAATCAAATTGCGGAAACAAAAATTGCAATTGCTATAAACAATAAACTGAAAAAGGGGTTTTGTTTTTCGCGAATATCTGTGAAACTAATTGAGATTACCAGAATCTAAAGAAAGATTCGAAAAGAGGAGGAAATTTCCTAAAAAAAACTCCGGACTCCCGGAACTGTAGGACTGATATTAATAATTTTCCCAGAGGGGTTAAAATATGGCCGAAAACGGGTGCTTCGGCTTATGCAAGTCGCGCCTACTTCAGACACTTAATGAATAAAAATTATTAAAACATATTAAATATGAAATTTAAGAAATGAAAAAATTCAAGGGCTTACTAAGTAAGTGAATGAACAATAATTCGGCAGAAAAAAAATTTTATCTCGATTTTTCAATGAATTATGCAATAGTTAATGAATAATTTTTTGTTCCTTGCACATTAACATTGCAAATGTGATAATTGTTGAACTATGAATTTAAGATTTTTTTCCGCCCTTAAGGCGGTGTTCTATTCCTGAATAGAATATCAGGTGAAATTTTGAAATTTACCAGTCTTTCTTTAGATAAAGTACTGAATTATTTTTTTGCAGAAAATTCTGAACCCATGATGAAGGTTCTGAGTATGCTTGTCGTCGAGATAAAATACTTAAAACATAGAATCGGCCGAACATAATACCCCATAATCTAAATTCCGAATCTTTGAGAGAAGTGAGCGATTAATTTCCGATTGCGAACAAATAAGGATTGGACCATTTTGAAAATCTTTTGAATGAAGGAAAAAAATTGATGAGTTCGAAAATAATCGATTACCATAATATTGCTTGTTATAGAGTCATAATGAAGATAATCATAACCACAATAATAATGATAACAGTGATTAACTATCAAACAAGACTTGAAAATGATTTTCCGACAGTTTCTCTTCGGGTTTCAGTCTATTTAGATTTGCCTGGTATCTGTTCTATATGATGGTAGTAATTTGTCAATAAGTCATCAATTATTATCATCATCATTGTTATTAAAAAAATTATTCAAGGGCAAAGTTCGCAAATTTGTTTTTTTTGCCTTTTTCAGCAAATCGGTAAGTTTTATCATAAAAATAGATGACACTAAAATTGTAGATCATGCAATTATCTATAAAAATTGTAGATATACTTTTTTCCCTAAGAGTCATCGTTTCTGAGATACGTTTTGAAAAGTTGCGAAAATTGAACTTTGCCCTTGAATAAATTTTTTTGGCAAATGGCGGATCAATGGAGACTCTTCACATGTCATTTATAATAGTGTTCCAAACATTCGTACGAATTTTCAGCTTCATGCGAATTTATGTAACCTTGCATGTCTAACTTGACCAGGCAATAGCAATGCATACTAAGGAGTACAAACAAATAATGTTAAATTTGCAGCGCTGTAAAACACTAACAAATGAATGAAATTTGAGAAAAGTTCATATAGAAACTGATCGTTGAAAACTCCTCTTTCGAACTGCTCTGATGTCATTTTTTTGTAAAACGACAAACGAAAAAGTTATGACAATAAACATAGCATCCAATATGGCTGCCAGGGGACAAGGGTTGACACCCGACAAACTTGGAGTTAAGCTTTTAGTGACCCCCCCTAGACATCGAAAAAGTAGAATTGCGTGCTCTGATTTTTGCAAGGTTACCAGTACAAAAATGTGACATTTCAATAGACTATATTATCTACAATACTGCCCGAAAAAAGGACTTTTAATTTAAGCTCCAATAAAAACTATTCCATAAGACCGCTTTTTACACCTTGAACATTGAGCCATGAGTTCCGAAGGCAAGTTACTTACTTAGTTAATGAAAGATAATTTAAAGAAATTTGATAATAAATCTGGAACACATTATTTTTCAAAACATAAGTATAGAATAGACTTCAAATATTGACGTGTTTGATGAGCATAATTATATCAGGTGATTAACTGTACTATAGAGACGAATAGGAAGATTATAATAGCATATGTTGATTAGCATGAAAAAAGTTCCACAAAATCTGCAACGTTCAATAACGGCTTATCACTTTTGATATAATATCAAAATCATGCAATGATAAATGCACAAGTAGTTGGATTCTGTCAGTCGCTCAACACGCAATTTTACAAAAAGTTCCGTTTCTGTAAAAATATTATGAAATTCAAATGTGTTCATGTAAATACCATACGATAAAATCAAACTGTTGTTTATGTCAATCGTCATTAAGAATATATAATAAAAGATAAGAATAAATTTCAACTTCAATTGATATCAACCGATTTATAGAATGATTCATACACGAAAGTCAATGAAGCTGAAATGTCTAGTCACAAGTAGCTTAATAGAATTAAATGTTATAATCTTGCAATCTTGAAATTTATGCAATCGTATCGAGCCCAGCGTCGTCCCACGTTGATTAGCTGATTCAAACTCTCCGTCAAAAGTAAACACATCTAATATACGAGTAGTTCGACAATACTTCCAAATGTCCAATGTCCATAGGCTTATCTGTAATGTGTCAATATTTGTAATAATATAATTATACGATATTATTTTGCATGCAATTATGAATTCATATGAACAATTTTGTTTACTCGCAAAAAAAATTCATTAAAAATAATTATCTACTAATATTCATGATAACTCTTTGGGATTGATGAATGGGGAAAATGAATATAATGATAAAATAATAAATTAAATTGAAAACTATAATAATCTGCATGTGTCCATAGAACTTCGTAGATTTTGTACTCTTTCTTTTCACTTCTATTTTCTCAACAAATCTGAAATGAAATGTATGAATCATTTCTATGAAAAAATCTTTTTTGATATGATAGAAGGGTAAACTCGCTTGAATAATTTCACCAGCCATTCAATTGATATTCAATTATATCCATTTATGAATATCGCCTTACGGATGCTGCGAATGTGTGAACACATTTACGTCTTCGTGACATCTGTAACGTGACATTTATGTCGTGATAATTGTTATTCATTACTTTACCTATAAATTTCATAACCAGATTTTTCATTTCTGTGACTTAAAGCAAGAATTAAAGCATAAATGAATGAACTAAGATTCTTTACACTTGATGGATAACCTCATCAAAATAAACCTACCATGCTCTTCGCCAACACAAGAAATTCTTTTCATGGAATAAAAGAGTATTTTTTTTCATGAAGCTTTTTTCATTAATTTATTGATTTTTTTTTAACAATTTTAACAATAAGTGTCGATTAATTCAAAATGTAATACTATGGTATGTTGAAATGAATTGCTTGCATCGTCAGGCCTGCATGTAAATAGTCGAGTCTCTATGGTTTATACTCATGTAAACAACCAGCGAATGATCGCGGTGGTGATGTCACATTTGAATTATCCCGGTAATATGAGTAATTAACCGTATTTATTAACTTATCATAAATTCATTCACGAAAAAACTATCAATTCTGATAAAAAAGGAGGAGCAGTTGTTTGGCAACGCTAACACTTGGGATGAATGTTCATTCTCACTGAGATAATCGCAAATTAAAATTTGATTTTTTAACTACGAATAACTAATTATCTATCAATTATGCAAATGCACTTGTAGATTCTGAAAAGTGCATTTTGAGAGCAATTTTTTTTTAATAAATATTGATATTCGTCGCCAAACAAGTTGGCGACGTATAATTAAGCGGGATTTATGTATAAGATACCATGTCTAAAGAAGATTGGAGACATTTGAATTCAGGGCAAACAGGATGAAGACAAACGGAATATATGTAATAACAATTCTGTCCAATCGCTTTGCATCTCAACGACACACCTATTCACAGAAGCCGCTGCATGGCGCTGCTGCAGGATCGTGTACGCCTGTACTTGCTCAGATATTGACTTCCTCCAGTAGATGGGGTATTCGAGCGCTACACTCTACAGTTGCCCATCCACACACATACATAGAATATAATATATATCCTACGTCGTAATGTGTGGTGTAAGGTGTAATAGTGTTCTGTGAGCAGAGAGATACCCAAACACAATAAATTCATCATAGGCAAGTGAATATACGTACAAACTTACATACTCACATACATACATGCGAAATTTCTACATATATGTATAATGCGCGAATATTTTCATGTGTACATGCCGTGCGGGATACCGGGGTCAATTCAAAATTCAGTTGGTGAGAAAGCAAACTCCGCTCTATGCTCACGTGTCACTTATAAAAGACTAATGGATCTTTCTATTCACATCACTTCAATTATTATCTCATTGCATACACGGGAGAGTTTCAGGTTAGTTTAGATGCATGCGTGAAAATCAAAATCATAATTCTTCATTATAATTAATGAAGTATTGTGTTTGGATGCATCATCTAATCTTCTAATCATCTCTACTTTTCCCTTACGAAAGATACGTATCATCATCGTATACATGACACATTGGAGGAAAAGAAATTTTTCCAAGTACACAGGACAACCACAAGCCCTTTTTTTAATTCATAATACATTTGCTTTTGCGATTAGTTCATACTGTGGCGGAATACATGCTATCTCAAGATTTTCGTTATACTCATCGGATCATTATGAACATTTTCTATAATCAATAAATGCGTTCATTAATAAGTAAAATACTTTCTCTTTTCGTTTACACCATTGAGCCAAGACTCCACTGATAAGAGTTGAAACAGTGGAATGATAATAGGAACGTATAATTATCGTAGTTGCTCCACACATATCAGTATAAATTACTACAAAAATATCGAACCAATATTAATGTCGGTGAAACTTGATATTTTGGGAGTGCGTGCTTGACAGACCAGTGCTCGGTGTAGTTGCTATTGGAATAATTATTATGAAGGTCAAGTTTCCAGATAGATCCCACGTTCGCGCAACTTGAGGGTCGAGCAAATATAATTGTAACTGTACACCGTACAATCAAATGAAAAACTTAGCACATCAATGTTCAATTCTCATTGCGTATGCAGCGAAGCAAAATATTCTTGTCACTCAGTATGATGTAAAGTTATGCAATCGCCCGCCAATTTTGTAGGCAGTAAATATAGAATTTATATTTAGTTTAGACATTTTTGTTTAGTGGTATCTATTGGAGGAGTCATCTGTATCGAAGAACGCATTTACTTAGCAAAGATTGGCGGCTCGAGGAAAACGGAAAAAGGAAATTGAGACTAATCATAAATAAGTCATAATCAGGAGTCTGAGATATAACGTTGCGAAGCAGGGTGATGAGCTCAACCGTGACGCAACACGAGTTCAAATAATTGATGCAATCAGCAAACTGATTTAAGTCAGTAAGACAATCATTACTTGTTTGTGCAGGCCAGTGAGAATTATTTCCGCCCTAGAGCCACTGTTTTTGCATCCAATTGGGCTCAATCTTAGCAAATGTTTGAGTAAATTTATTTGTCTTCGAGGTGACATTGTGCATTATCAAGCATCAAGAAGGCTGTATTGTCGTTGGCGTCCCTACTGAAAAGGAAACAATGGCATCTTTAAAAGAACTCAATGGTAAGTATTATGTTTATGATAACTTGTTACGAAAGATGAATGATTATCATGAAAGACAATCTGTAACATCCTGAAGTAACTGATCAAGCGTCATGCCGATTGAGAATATTATACCTATGTATAATCGAACGATTATACATTAATTCTGATTAACCAACAAAGTTTCTGGGGTTTACCAGTTGATAAATGAGAAGGGTGGCAGAATTGTCGAATCGCAATTTCTGTCAATCAGTAATATATTTGAAATAAGCAGTTTAATAATTTATATAATGGTTACATTGCAGAGAGGATACCGAGGCGGGCGATTCTGGGCATTCTCATGTTTTTCGCCTGCATGTTTTCCTACGTCATGCGTGCGAATCTTTCTATCACTATTGTTGCGATGGTCGAATCCACTGGGAAAACTGATGTTCCATTTTGTCTAGAATCAATGGGAAATTCTACAGGCGCCGGACACAAAAAGCCTGTTGACGTATGTATAAATCCATCTATGTTGAATACGAAAAAATGTTAATCGTATTCAATAAATAAACATGAATTGAACTGGTATTTCACAAACATATCGAGATACAAATGACGATTTGTAGCATGCACAAATAATATGTTTTCATTCACATTATTCTTATCAATAGACTGGCGAGAGGTATGCTTGGAGTGAAGAAATCCAAGGGTTTGTGCTCTCCGCTTACTTCGTTGGACCGGTGTTATCGAGCATTCCAGCCGGCATGATGGCTGAACGATTTGGTGGGGCACGAGTAGTTGCGTGGGCGACATTGGTGCCGGCCTTGCTAAATCTCTTAATGCCAGTGGCAGCGAACCTCCATTGGGGTGTTGTCATACCTTTGCGCTTTCTAATAGGATTCGCAGGTTCTGCAGTTTATCCCGCACTCCATGCGATGATTGCACGCTGGTCACCACCAAACGAAAAAGGCATGTTCGTTTGGACAATGCAAGGTGGACCATTTGGTATCCTCGTAACTTTCAGCCTATGCGCTCTCATAATCGAAGCATTTGGCTGGACATATGCTTTCTACGCAACCAGCGGACTCATGCTTATTTTTTATGTACTATGGATATGGCTTGCATACGATACGCCCGATCTACACCCAACAATAACTCAGAGGGAAAAGAATTATATTAAGGAAAAACTTGGGACTGCCGTCAGTAAAAACAAAGTTGCACTTCCATTACGTGCTATGCTTACGTCGCCACCATTTCTTTCGTTACTATGGGCTCATTTTGCGAATATGTGGGGTATATATTTTATCTCCACTAATGGACCAAAATACACATTGGGGATACTTGGATTAAACATGAGATCTGGCGGTTTCCTCACAGGATTACCGTACATTGCCCGATTGGCGGGTGGAGCATTATTTGCTGCGGCCGGTGATAAATTACGAACTCGTCAAATTTTATCTGTTGCTTGGATTCGCAAAATTTTTATGATATTTTCTCATGTTGCACCCGGTGCCGCACTCATTGCCATGACTTATATGGGATGTGACCAATATCCATCGGTGGCTATGATGATTATAGCCTTGGCTTTCAATGGTGCTGCTTGTCAGACGAGTTTGCAAAATCATCAAGACCTCGCACCAAATTTTGCTGGTTCACTATACGGCATAATGAATGTTTTCGGTAGTATTCCGGGCTTCATCATACCACCGATTGTTGGTGCGCTCACAAATCAACACAATGGCATTGAAGAATGGCGTTGGATGTTTTGGATTACGGCTGTTGTCTTTTTCTCGGCGACGGTTCTGTTTTGGATTTTCGGTTCTGCCAATATTCAACCATGGAATGATCACAATCAATCACCAACAGTTGAAGAAGCTACCGAAGAAGAAAAACAAATGACGAAAATTCCTGTCAAGGAATCACTAACGAGTGACGAAGAAACCGAAGAGAATCAACGACTATGATATTACCTCTAATATTTCCAATATTCCATATTTCAGTTTCGGGCATTTTCAGAATGAACCAATGAGGATTCAACAACTTACGTGGCTATCGAATAAGTATAAATCCAAATGTTCATTAATTCAGTTCAGATTATTTTTGTAATTATGTCTAGTCGATATGTCAATTACATGCCTTATCATATATTCAAACTTCCGTTGCCATGATTGAATGTATATTCAATAATTGATTGGCTCCAAATGACATTTCGTGATATCAGCTGTTCATCGAAAGTCACGTCTTGGAAGTGGAGTTCCCTGATGATCCATGATAATAGAATTGGACAGCATGCCATGCAGCTTTTTCTGATATATGTGAGCACCAGAAATAATGAATGTTTTTAGAATAATTTCGTTATTCCACTAATGTCAGCCACAATAATATCGTGGAAGAAATCTCAACGTCCAAACGTGATGCAAGAATAAAGTCTGTGTCATACGTTGATGGGGAAGGTTGAGATAGACTTTTAGTGCGCATTGCGATCCAATAAGTTTTTATACGGATAAGAGTACGTTTTCATTCAATGAATATTGAACGAACTACAATATGGTGTTCCACATGCTGCATTTAATCGATATTATTTTGTTAATGCAACAACCCTTATATTTTTGGATATGTATAAACATTATTATTCAATATTCCGTTTCAAGAATAAAGAATTATTACATCACTGTTTGTTTCACCTCTGTCACAAATATCGCTTTTCCTGGATAGAAATGCTTCATCTTTCTCTTACTCCGCCTTAATGTTTGCGACTGCTTATTACAATGGTGATGGACATGGTTCATCTTCTTCTTTTGTATATTGCATTTTTCCTAAAGAGTTCAATGAAAAATTCGATACATGATATACCGTAGGGAAAAAATTGAACTTTTCAATCGAGCGGTTCCCACATCTTTTAGCCAGCGATACTTTGCGAAGTCATTGTCTGTACAAATCATTCTCCTCTTGCAAAGCTTACCTTCAGCAGCATACAGAACAGTTTGAAATTTATCTATTTTGAATACTACTGATATTGGACTGACTATGTAATAAATCCCTGGATTCCAAAGTACAGCAGCTCTTCCAGAGTTCTTGATTATTCCTCTAAAAGCATTGCATAAAGGGTCTCTCACAATATGTCAAAACAAAGATTCATACAGCGGGTACAAGCTCCAACGATATACTTCGAAAATATTTCTCGAAATTTTATTTGGCAAGACTATCAATATCCTTGAATCATCTCAATGAATATTTAGTCCTATGTATCATTTGGCCTTATCTTTTTTCATTACTCCGAGTATCCTGCATCAGAAGGTTCGTACTTCTATTTCGACATGCGAAAGTTCTTTGTGCGACGCTATTATTATCTTTTCAATATACCTGAGTTTTTTAATCGGTTAAAAATTGTCTCCTCGCACGATGGATGAGCGGACCGTAATGCATGAGCTATTACGGAATCTAAAATATATACGGTTGTACATGATACAATTTTCAATTCACGTTGATAGTCACATATTTTTCATGCCGTAATAGACTATTTTCATGACAATAATACGTTTACGTTTCCGGATCATGGTCATGTATTCGAACTTCTATCCGTAGCACAACACTCGAACGCGCTGAACTTTCGGCATTATCATCATAAACTTATGTACTGGTCGCACATTCAATGATGAACATCAAAAGAATTTGAAAGTACAAACCGAGGAGGAATTCCGACAGTGTCTAACAGTTGTTGAGGATATAGTATGTAAAATTCTACAATACCTAAAACTAAGATTAACTTCGTAAATTTCTTTATGAGAAGTAGTGGTTGTGAGAATTCAAGTTTGAATAAGAACAGCTTGTCGAATATTTTAAGGAGGGGGGAACAACACTGGCAATTTCATTTGTAATTGCAACACACACATATATGTCAGAATGCTCATTTGATTCTTCGAAACTTGTATTACCTTTTTATTTTTATTCTCATCGCAATATTTATTTTTACTATACACATATTATTATGTGTGCAAGTATTTTTTCCAATATTTTATGACTTTCTCGAGACGGTTAAGACGAACGTGCGAATTTCCATAGGTTTTAACAGCACATTGTTGCCATTATTATCTATTTGCATTTGCTCGGGTCGATTCTGTGTTTCATCGTCCATATCATCAGTCTCAGTATGCCACTTCAGTCGTGTGCTATGTTCAATCCACTCATTCGCGCCGAGTGTAGTTTCACGCATAGAGATGATATCAAAATCAATAAATAGATTGTTGAGATCAATCTCAACTGGTGATGAAAGATGCCCGGCCTGTCCTACTTCGAACAGATGTTCTAATCTTAATAAAACTTGACCGTCTTTCCAAGGCTCCAATGTCAAAATATGAACGTTCGGTGGGAGTTCTTTCTTCAATGCACTTCCCTAAAATGGTAAATCATATGAATCGATCGATCTTTGAATCAATATGAATATGAAAGACTTTTGCTGAACTGAATTGTCACAACTACCTGCAATATGTAAGCAGCTTGCATCTGATCTAAAGAGATATTAGTAGCTGATGAAAAGATCATCCATGGTCGAAGTGCGAGCTGAACGATCAATGACTTCTCCCTCAATGCCGCTGAACTGATATCGTTCAAATCACTGGCGATAAGATAATGCGTACCGCGCGCAACAAGTCCAGTACCGAATGCCTCTTCATTAAGTGCTTCTCCCACCCCGAATGCATCATCATTCAATAATCTGCGATGCAACATTAATTCCAACTGTCCATCGGTCATACTTGAACCACCTTGTGCGCGATCATTCAATACACTGAGTCGTGTTGCTTTAATCTTATCTTCCAAAGATATTTTTGTTGTGACTGGGTAGTAATTCCCAGAAATTTCCTCCTTCAAAGTGACATTCCATGTTGGCCGAAAATTTCGTACACGCTTCAACATTTCTCTACCATTACTGTCAGTATAAAAAGTTCTTCCGGATGCAAGATTACTCGAATAACTTGTGATAATTTCACGACCAATTGAATCATTAACTGGAATCGGTCCAACCAACCAATCAAATTCGATTCTATCCTCGTTATTATACAATCTGACGATCTGGCTCACAAATTTGTTAATAGTCAAATGAAGTTCTTGTACGAGTGGACCTTCAAATATGTTGTAGCTCCCGGTATATTCTAACTCATGAATGATTGATTCTTTTGGACGAAATATATACGCCCCAGATGCCCTATTTTCAAACCCAGTATTGTTTCCTTTCGCGCCTTCGTAGTATTGAAATGATTGCTCGACTAGAACATCATGTTTTTTCGATTGAATAACAACATGACCTTTTGAATCAACACTAATGTTATAAAATTTGTTATTTATTGATCCGGAAGTTACTGCATAATGGCCATCATCTCCAGCACTGTTCATAGAACTGTAATCACTGATATAGTAGGTTTTGTAGCCAAGAGCAGGAATGTCAACAGCTTGGAAGATGAGTTCTCTTGTAGCATTGCTTACACGGCCAGGCAATTCAAGAATGGTTCGAGGTATTGGAATCAGTTGTGTATTGATTATATCTCCTGCTGCATCATGTACATGATAGGCGCTTGCTGTTACAGGAATACGAATGTATGTCGATAACAATTGGCTTGTAGGATTATATACGACTGTCAAGAAGTTTTTAGAATTTTCAGTAATATCACACGAACTCGTGTTGAGTAATAAACATGACTGGAATTCAGGCTTAACGTTGAGGCTTTTATCGCTGGTAACACCCATTTTTGCACTTATTGCCTCTGCCACAAGGTTGGCTCCTTTGACCATGTTGTCGTATAAAACTTTTGCGTAATCTTCTGCGACATGTTGTTTTTCAGTTCCGGTTACCGCGTCGTGATGTTGCATTACGCCCATTGCTTCTCGAAAGTATTCCAGATCTTCGTTGTCCATTATATTCGATGAGACTGATAACTGCTTGACAACTTGCAGCAAATTATTCCCCATCCGCTCAAAAAACTTTAAGGTTGGGCGGGATGTAAAGTAACCTGTCCAAAATGCGTGAGGGTCACTACTATACGGAAAAAAATCATCGTATTTCGAAGTCCAAGAAATTTGAGCGTCATTCACGGATTTTATATAACACGATGGCGTTGAATAAAACACATTAACCACTGATCCATAAAGCTGATTGGTATACCTAAAATTTGAGGAAAATGAAGAATAATCAAGTGAATAACTGTAAAGGCAATCGTGATTTGAATTTTTGTCAATGGGAACGATTCCGAAACTTTTCAATCATTGCCTCACGTAATATAATTCAATGACAGCTTGAATCATTTTCCCATCCACTTTGTAATTTAAACACTTACTTAATGAGAATATCCAAATTTGAAAACCACATATGGGCATTCTGATAATTGAAATCATCACCCATCGTTATGAGAATATTATCAGTGTTATAAAATGTCGCTTGAACTCGACAATATGCCAAAAACAAAGCCACCTGTCAAGAATTCCCACCGTTTTACACTATTGGTAGAATGCAGTTATACAATATGTCGGAATAGTGTAAGTATGCTATAGTCATTCGTTGAATTTCAAGTGAATTCGTCACGTTAAGGCAATGATTTGGAAGGAAAATCTCAGATAATGTAAAAATATAGGAATCTTGATAACGAGATATACCTTATTAATTTATCCAAATTCATCAAGTACATTTCAGCTTGTTGATAAGTAAAATCGCCACCCATAGTGAGAATAATATGATTTGTTCGGTAATATCGAGCTTGTCCTTCCAAATAATCATAAAATATCTTGATCTAATCGAACAAAAAAGAATGATAACATGACTATTATTTTTATTATTGTTATGTTTGTTGCTGTCATGGTAATTATCATTAATTATCATTGCAATAATAAAAATGATAATGTAACGAACGCAAAAAGTTCTAATTAATTACCGATTCAGCATTTGAGTTTATATCCACGACTATAAATTATTTTTTTTGCAACATACGCATACGTGTAATTATATCAGATTCAATATGAAAAATATGCATTTAAATACCTTGGCCTCTATATTGTTTTCTGTACTATCAGGATCATCGATCAATGGATCGTCCGAGCACAATACATCGAAACAAAATCCTGGAGGCGGTGAATAAGTGTTAAACAATACTACTGAAAAGAGGTTTGCTTTCGTACCTAAAATAGATCATTACACGATAAAACTCAACCGAATTATGTCTATATACAAAATAAAATGAACGATTCGAATATATATGCAACCTAAACTTGAACTGGATTTCCATATAAACTCTGTGGTTTTGTTTTCAAGACGCTGCGATTTATCCTGATGGTCTATACGTCCGAGAAACATTGCATCAAAACCAAATTGGGCGGACAGAGATGCCTGCTCACGTGAATGACCGAAAGGATCGATTTGCCAACCTATTTTCGGCCTAGCGCATTTTCCAAATGTATCATTCAGTCGTCGGAATCCCCACGTAAATTGATCCACGATTGAATGATAATGGGTGGTGGCTTCATCATTCATACTCCATCCTCCACTAATTATCTCCAACCGTCCCTCATTTATTAATAACTGCACCATCTTCCGTCTTTCCTCGTCTTGCGTCTGCCACCATTTCCACAAAAATGCCGTTTCAACGTAGATAAACCTATATACAATATGATTTATTTAGAATATTCATATTCATGGAATTATTTTTTTCAGTATATTTCATGTGTCCTTACTTCCTCGTTGGATCACTCAACAAAGCTTCTACTACACTGTCAATAATGTATTGTACTCCTGCATTTTGGATCTTTGTTTTACCTGGAAAAAGTCACGGCATCAAGTCAATCATACATTAGATACAAATGTATAACAGTTAAGTTGTATTATATTACGCTTACTTCCAAAATAATATTGATCAACAGTCTTCAACCAACCGACATCATCATGAGTGTGTGCCACTAAATGGACATTCAATTTTCCAGACACGATTTTCGGGCATGACTGCAATCCAGCAAGAATCCAAAATTTAAATTAAAAAATTATAAGATCTACGAATGAGCAATTCGTTCATCTGCTCAGTATATGCATACATATTTGTATCATAAATATATTGTATATAATAAATATGAAAATATCTGAAAGTTATTACTTACTTGATATCCGCAACTTGAAGATTCATCCATACGTTCTGGTAGAATACCAGTGTCAATAAATGTAAAATTTATGAAAAGAAAATAGAGTAGAATGCCAATCATCATCACTTATTTGTGTGAACCGAAATGGAGCCAGTAATCCAGTGAGTTTGGGACTAGTACTGATATTGTTATTCTTATTCTTTTTATATCATTTTCGTGGATATGATTTTTTGTATATGTACTGGGCGTAATCATTCGAACCAGTTTATGGACAGTGGTATCATTGGTTGATTGTATAATGAAGACTCACTCCAGTTTCAATGTCAAATCTTTACGTATTTTTTATTCACTTCACAGATTCGCAATTGCTGATACCGCGTTTGTTTTCAAAATTGCATTTCATCAAGCTGTTCCAAACATATAGATGATCACAAAGTATAATAATCGATAAGAATCAATATATTGCGCGACTACTGATAGCGAACGATGATGAACAATGTTTGCAATATAACCGAAACACAAAAATATAGGTAAACAAGTGTACACGAACATCAAAATTATAATACGATAACAATATGTGGAATTATTCCCATAGACAACACAAAAACTCTAATCTCCATTCGGCTTCGTGCTCGGCCAACACTCATCGCTACTAACTCGCTGCTCAAGTGCCCACCACTGCGCAACAGTGCAACACACTAACACAGCTCAACAATTCAACTTATTTAACACAACGAAAAAATAGTACGATGAAGCCATGGTAACAGAAACGAGTTTGAATAACAATGCCATCTAACGGCTCATGGCATAAACCTTGCCGTGACTAACATTGGCACATATTTTATTGTGGGTAACAAACTGCACTGCACTTATTTACCTTGGTGGAAAGATCTTATTGTCCTTGGCTACGAATCATGTCGGAATATCTGTATTTTATCATGACAAGCCTGCATTCATCATACAAAATTTGTCCCTTCCAAATCTCATTACTTTCCTCCCCATATACAACACAATGATAAAATCTTCATCTATCTCATGCTTGGCGAATCGGAAATTGATGAAATTATACCAAGTTTATACGGTGCATGTACACATGTACACGTTCATTTTTTAACGAATTAATACTCTAATTATTGTGCGTGAATCAATCTTGATAATGCTTTATTTATCCGTATATAATACCATTATTATCTGAATAGCAGTGTATGTGTTCATTGTTTTTCATACGATAATATTCCAGAAGCTGTCGAATTGCGACCAGGTTTTCAGACTGTTTGACATATATATACTATCGCAGAAATCGCCGTGAAATTATATTCTTGCAGAGTTCGACAAATTGTGTCCAATTTCCTTTCATAATACATAATAATGTCAATAAAAATTCAATATTTTTAGAAGTAAGATTAGCATATCTAAATGATAGGATAACATTTTCTTACGAATTTGTTAGCCAATATTTTGATTGTTGAAAAGTTAACAATTGTTATGCGCTGGACTTGATCCTGAGAACATCTGAAAATGAGTCGGAATTGCTGCCTTTACCTGATTAGAAATAAGCATTTGAAACGATTCATAAAAATTCGAATACTATTAACACAGACAAATCATAATAGATCTGAACAAAGATTAAATATAAATTTACTGTTTGAAGAGATTCGACACGATTTTAAATTTTGAATCATATTCTATATTGTTCAATCGTTAAATTATGATTCGGAAGTATTCGAAACGACACAAAAATTTCAAACAGAAAGGATTTGAAATAATTCGATATCTTGGATCGTTTGAAATTCTTCATAATCGTAAATGTATGATATGAGAGTGTTCAAATCCATTTCAAGTTATAAATCGCACCACATAATTTTCATTTAGAAATGTAATAGAGCAGGAAATATCAGGGAAAGGCGTCATAATTCATTCATTCATCGATTGTTGCATATCGAGCGTTTACCGAGTTAGTTCATATTGAGAGGAGACATCCCTGATTACGAAGAAGCATTCAAAACGATTTGAAATTAATCCGATTTTAATATTTTTGAATACTATCAAATGTTTCAAATGCTACCGATATTGAACTTTGATTATAAAATGAATCGTTTAAATGCTACTTTTGATTCGGGGATTCCGACTCTTATCTCGTTTGCACTATACCAGTACCATATACAAAAAGAGAGACATCTCATTGTAACAATCCACTTAATGAGACTAGCCAACGGAAGTTTCGATATTCCGTTAAAATTTCATTTTTATCTCAGTACGATTTTTCTCCCGTGACCGTACTTGTGACCAAAATTGCTTTCCTAAATTTTGTTATGACCTGAATGTAATGTCAGTTGTTGGAACGAACGGAATGGATTGAATTCTGGTAGTTGATATTTGTAAATTATTGAAACTTTTTGATTGATGATTCCTTTCACTCTTGGTGACAGATACACACGTTCCAAATAGTATAACAGAACATATAACAATTGAATTTGGAACAAAAGCTACCGCAACTCGCGGCTAAAGTGGTCAAGAATTAGGTGTGTCATTGGATGCGATGTAGAATGATTACAGTTGACGTTTTATATTTATTAACTTCACTGGTTTGATTATTAATTGTTAATTACTTCGGTTTACACAATGAAAACTTAAGATTAACTTGTTAAATCAACGGATTTATTATGTTTGTATTACAGTCATGTGGGGCAAATGTGCGCAGTGGGTAAGAGTGCGCAATTCCATGTATTTGGAGCTCAAATGAATGGGTTTGCGCAATCTTACCCACTGTGCACATTTGCCCCACATGACCCTATATAAGATTAACCGATTATTTGGTTGTTTGATTGAATTAACTTTGATGAAGATTCGAGATAGAACTGAATATTGACTTTTAATTTGATTGGCCTTCTAAAACGCGTTCTCTATCTGTGAGTCTGAATAAACGATGTTCTTGATCTGAAAGTCTGAACAGAAGTAATTTTGAAGATCAGAGAAATGCAAAGTATCGTTGTAAAACAGCAGATTTTCATATCACCAGTTTTGTCTCCGTGCGGACTTCATACAATTGGTTACTTTTTATTAAATTTTTTCTCTGATTTGTTAGTTATTATTTCACAGAATGACCATTGGACAGAAAGTCCAAGTGGTGAGGTTTGATTCCTAGTATTTATGAAAAGCTGAATTGACTTTAATATTTTCTCACATCGAGTTGCATTTTGGCTTTTATGAGTTGTTCTCACAATTTAATGTCACCGGAAAAGAAGAGTACAATTGTGATTATTTAGTAAAATTCAACTCATTTGGGATGGTGGCATTAGCAGAATAAATGTTTATAACGATTCCTATTTCTATTTTAATATTTATGAAGATTCATATTCTGCCACGCGGTGATGGCTGAGCGCGTGAGAGCGCGACGCCATCATGGATTTAGAAAATTGCAAGGTGAGCATACGTGTTTGTGAAGTCGTCATGAGAATAAATGCGTGGGATGGTAAGGTCGGTCAAGACCTAACAATCAATAAATATACAACGTCATTACATTAACAAAGAGCGTTTTAGTTCTTTCACCGGCATTGCCAATTCAAAGCAGGGATGGTCCATGTCCATCCACTTGCCGTTGCCTATGAAAACCTGCAAATATAGAATTATGATTTCAATTAATCCTTGAATTCCGACATATCGAATCTCGCTGCTGTTCCAGGTGAACATTGAGTGAAATTAAGAATGAAATTAAAAGAAAAAATGCAATGGCGGTCACATAACAAGAGATGAAGGAAACAAAAAAGAATACTAATGAGGAAATAACACAATGAACAAAAAAAAAAGAGTAAATGAGAATTACAGACAGTCAAAGGTGATTGAATGAAAAATTAAGTTGAATATTACAAGTTGGAGCGCATTCATGAAAAATGATCACAGGAATTATTGATGTGGGATGTGAGAAGGAAGTATGAAGTAGGAGCCCATCAGAACTCTAGAGGCGTGGATTATGTTCAACAAGCACGATTGGTCAATAAATAATACATTATTTGCAGTTCAGATCATGGGGGATTGTTTACGTCAGTTTTTTCGTCGTTGTATGCACCAATTTTTAATTTTGGTCTGGTTTACTCTACTGGACAGCCAGTCGTATGATTTTATATGAAATCTGAAACATAATCATCACATTTGATTGAAAAATCATGATTGTGGCGATCCCCAGACGGAATGCTCACAGCTGTTTATAAATCTATTGAGTTCAAAATATAGGACGCCAGAACTTTCTATCGGGAAGTAGATAAAAAAATAGGCAAAAAGAAGGAAAATAGTCATAATCCCACCAAAATTTTGATGTTATTCACTGATGACTTGGAAATGTTTTCAATTATTGAAACGATATTTTTTGGGGATCATCTCAGTAACTTGCAACAACAAAAAACCAAAGAAAATAAATCAAGGAATTTTTTCTCGCATATTCTATAAACTTGCATTAAGATGGTCCTTTCCTCTTTCCTTTCCTTCCTCATATCCTTGTTACGTGAATGTTGGAACGCTTCACGTAACACACACACACACACACGCACACACACACACACACACACACACACACCCACACACACACACACACACACACACACACACACACACACACACACACGCGCGCGCGCGCACATTCCCACATCATTCAATTTATTTGATTGTGTGATGTGACATGAATATAGAAAATGCGAGAAAAGAAAAAAAAGAAGCACTCTCAAGACGTCCAATTTATACTTCACCGGACATTCTATCGGTTCGGTCGTTTATTTGATGCTGCAACATCTCGTTCAACTTCTGAAGCGTGTTGATCTCATTGCTTTTGTTGATAATTTGATGTACAAGAGAAAACCCAGATATTCTCCAAGAAATTATCCCAAATCATCTTAATGAATAAAAAGAACTTCACTTACTCGGATAA
This sequence comes from Meteorus colon, assembly GCA_030523085.1. NCBI lineage: Eukaryota > Metazoa > Arthropoda > Insecta > Hymenoptera > Braconidae > Meteorus > Meteorus colon. The sequence goes on along the minus strand of JAPYZH010000518.1, from coordinate 29,936 downwards.
CTTTGATTTTATGCACTCACGCCTTATTCGAGTACATTCTTATAGTAGACTTTGCTCCAAAATCTCTATGAAAAATGAGTCTCTCCGTTTGGCATCGTGGTGTGAATCTGTTTATGTGCCCTGTATTCAGTATATTTTTTGCGTATTTTTGGTATATTTTTTTACTTATATTAATCATACAAAAAAAATATATTTTTTGAAGTGAAAACTTCTTTTAGCGCGGTACGCATATTTTCAGATGAAACAAAATCTCTGGACTCGCGACACTGTTACGAGACGCAGCTATAGCGTGTGCATATATGCATGTACATATAGCAGACCGCAAACGCGTCTAGATGAATAAAAAAAAAAACATTTATTGCTATAAAATTTATAACAACTGTTTTGCCTAGTGTTTAAACAACCGTTAATATAACAATTGTTAACCCCCGATTAATAAATCTAATGTTACGATATCACAGCAACATATACCGAGTATAGACGTTTAGTTTGGCGTTTCGCCGTCGGGATCGCATCTTGTTTGGTAAGTTTCGGAGCATTAAAATAAAATACAATTCACAAATAAAATGCCATTCATAACCCAATAACCCAATAACCCAAGTACCCATCTAAATAATGTCTAACGCGCCAAAAAAAGTTTTCACTTCTGTCGGCACTCCCGGAGTGCGATCCGTAATTTTTTTTTATATTTTCCGCTTACTGAAAATATATTTTTTCTATATGAAAAATGGCCAAAAGTTCTGTAATTAGAATATATTTCTGTTATACCAAAAATATATCTACATATATTTCGAATATAATATAATTAAATTTTTTTCATACGCGGTATATACAATAAAATATATTTTTATTATATTAAAAATATATATTTTTTCCATAGTGGTAATAGGTATCACATTAAAAACTTTCCGATTCCATTTGAGGTTGTTGACAAATTTGTTCATTCACATCGCGTACATATCGAATATTCATGTGACATACATATAATATATATATCTACTATTAGTAACTATTGAACCGCGCTCAAATTTTATTTCTTCTTTAAGGATCGTTATTGGACATGGTTCTTTGAGAAACTCAAAATCTATTGGACCGAATTGAACTGAAATTCAATCGGCACCAAGTTACGTTCGACTTTATAGGGGTCATAACGATAACTACCTCTATAGGGGAAACATGATTTTTGAAGAAGAATGACGTTCTTATTCTCACCGCGAAATTCGGAGAATTTTCGTTAATTTTGAAAACTCTTAATTTTTCAGTATGACTGTTTTGATCGGGAATTTACACTTTTGAACCGAATTTCATCATAGAAGTGAGATGAACTTACTAATCAGTAACGACACCATCTTTCCGAGATTATCTGTCGTATTGTTATCGTCACTAAATACATGCATGGTTATTAATAAACTATTCAGCATTATATTTTGGCGTATTAAAACGGTTTTCTCTTTCACATGTTAAAAAAGTGCGGCCATTTTCACTATCCTATCTCTATCGAAACATTATTCTCAATTAATCTGTGTGACATGAACGATACGATAACAATTTCCGATGCAAGAACGGATGGGTTGCCCAGAACAAATATTGAGAGTACCATTGTACTACAATTGTACAGACATCTTATACCACCTGCTCTCAGAGTACCTGGACGGGAGGGGGAGTATGCATTTATACTTCTACAAAACTTCATGTGTGAATTGTGAAAGAGAATGATAAATAAATTTTAGCAGACTAGAAAGCCATAGCTAGTTGCTAATATTCATGAGAATTTTCTATGGTTTTTGATGATGAACCATTCCAGAATTATAAATAATGTCGAGTTATAGATTTGCGTAGAATATCACGAAGTGTCAAACAAAGGGGTAGTTCGGCATAATTTCCTTTTCCGCAAGGGTATATTGGTATGAACGCATATGAGCGTTAGTTAAAAGAGGCAAAATTTTTATCAGCTTAAATTATTGCGCATTCGATGTGTTTGAAAGATTTCATAATGTATATTAGCTTGTTTGAAAAAGTGTGATAACCTGATAACCAATAACGAAGGAAACATTCGAAAAATATTAATCGCTTTGCATTTTTATAGCAATTAACAAGTTCAGATTTTCTAATTGTGCATACTTTCGAACATGTGTGTATGAACATAAATAAATTGATCCTCTAGTCACTTTGACAATTATCTAGACAACAATTATAATTCAATGAGCTAATTAGTTTTTTTGTAAGTATTAAAATTTTAAATGGTTATCTACGGTTCTATTCATTGCTATTCAATGTTATTCAAATATACTGAAGGCACTCTGGATTGTTATTTGCCACGCATATAGACAGATAAGTATACTATACAAACTTGAAAACTCGAAAAAATACTCCCAGTAGTCTAGACTAATCTTTTCTGGATTGAGTGCAAATTGTGGAAATGGAAAAATTCGTAACATTATGAAGTCGTAAGAAGGAGAAACTTCACTGTACAGGAAATAAGCTTGTGAAATCATCAATTCCATTTGGGTGTCTAGAGTCAAGGGATATAAAATTAAATCTGGCTATTAGAATTGGGATACATAATGCACATCGCACATACTGGTTACGAAATCATTTCTTAAAGTCCATTTATTTCCACCAAATAAATATTTATCAATATTTAATGAATAATATCTTGATATTCAATAAATTTATTCGTATCAACTAAATCATTGTTTCAGCAGATTTTAGGCTATAACCTAATTTTTTTACTCAAAAATATATATAAATAATTTTAAGTGAAAATATAAGGAATTATGAAGAAAAGAATCTCGTTAAATTACCATTTTTTATTTAAGACATACAAAATTTGAAATTAAAAAATTTTTATTGGAATAAATTTGTTAACAAACTCGTTGCACAGATTGAGACGGACGTACTATATAGTATGGAAACAAACGAGATGCGGAATGACGGTTCGATCACACACACGCCAAATATTTAGTAGCTATTACCAAATATTATTTCGTGACAACAAATATTTATTTTGATGTAATAAGGCCTAGGTTATATTAATATAATTTATTTAATATAATAGAATGATTTATTATACTGTAACAAGTAATATTGATGGGTAATGAATTTTCTTTTCTCCAAAATAAGTGACTGAAAATTTTGTGACTAAATCAGTTTATTACTCTGTACTAAATCCTTCTATCAGTGCACGGGAAGAAATTAAGGGGTCTACCCTAATTAGAATTTTCAAAAAATTGATTTTTTTTCATTGTATTTTTCGAAAGTATACACATTGAAAAGTATCATGCTAAAATTTTTCTGAAGATCCGAGCAGTCTAAGTGCACTTTTGAGTGACGTTTACTTAGCTACTCGACCGCGCTAAGATACGCACTGCCCAGAGCAGTACTATCTAAGGAAACTTTTAACGCGTTTTTTTCGAAATGAACTTTTTGGGACGGCTTGTTGATAAAATTTCCGAAACTATTCCAACCGACCCTTACCAAAATTCCATCACATGTTCTTCATGGCTATAGCATAGCGCATATCATACGAATTTTGAAATTTTGATTTTTCAAAAAAGTACTGAAACGTAGTGAATCGAAACTTTCCATAAGTTCAAAAAGAGAATGAATTCTTAAGCTATCAACTACCACTAAAGCTAATTTAAAATTCATAGTCACAACTTAATTTGAATAATTTACTGTAATACCTGTGGTATCTCAAAATTTCAGTTCATCTATTAATTCAAAAAATACTACTTCATATTTAAATGTGACACGGTCTGAAGAATAATTTTGATACTAATGAAGGCGACAAGCATGTTGTCGAAAGATATACCACATTTAGAAGTTCCTTTAGACTACCTAGAGGATTATTATTTGCATGGTGGATTGACATATTCCTTCAAGAATGACGATCATAATCACAAACTATGACAGCCATTTGCTCTCGTTCAGACAAATATGATGACTTGAAGAAGATGTTTATTTCCCAACGACCTTGACCTACTACCTATTCCTTGATCCGTCTATACAAAAAATTGTGCATTGTCAGTATAGGCCATTGGCAGAATGCGTCTCCTGCCTATTTCTGATTTCCTCGAAAGACGTAATCATGTCATGTTGAAGTGGATATTAATTTGCTGCCGACAGAACGTGTCTACTGCCTATTTTTTGTGTTCTTGAACTACATTATCGTTTAATATCATAGTAAATATTCATTTTCTACTGGCGAAATGTGTCTATTGATTATTCTTTATGTTCATCGACGACTTGATCGTCGGGAGTTGAAGCAAATATTTCGTTGCTATCGACTGAACGCGCTTACTACCTATCTCCGTGTTCTTCAACTGAATAATCGTCTTATGTCATGGCTAATATTTATTTGCATCTGAGAAAAAACATCAACTGCCTATTTTTTGTGCCCATCAACCACGTAATCGTCTGAATTTGAAACGAACCACTATTCATTATAGACAGGATACGTCTACTGCTTATTCATCGTGCTCTCAATCTACATTATCGTTCAATTTTGAAAGAATATTCATTCGCTGTCGTTGAAATGTCCATACAGTCTATTCTTCGTGTTTCCGACCTGCTAATCATCCAGTGTGAAGTGAATAAATATTTTCGATCTGTAGAATGCGTCTCCTACCTATTTTTCGAGTTTCCCATCCACGCAATCGTCCAATAGTGCAACAAATATACATTCTCTGTTGACAAAATGACTCAACGACTTTTTTCTTGAGCTCACCATTCTCGCTATCAGTTTATGATGAAATTGATATTCATTTCCCAACGGTAGAATGCTTTCGTTGCAAATTTCAAAATTTTTCAAAATTCGCAAAAGAGATAACTGCCCGAAATAATTTTTTTCTTCTAAATATCGTTTGTATATTCGAAGAGCGACAAATCAGCAAAAAAATCTAGTGCATTTAGTCTTCGAAAATAGCGATATTTTAGTATAGCTCATGCTAACTTTACGTCATGCATGCTAGTACTTTGACTTGTTGAAACGGGTTGGAACGAAAGAAACCGAATTCTAGCAACTAATTAGTAACAAAATAACAACAAATTTTCGATACATCGATTATGAATTTTGCTAGAAGATACATTCTATCTTGACACGTGAAAAATTCTCTGGTTACGCAAAATTTGGCGGTGTAAAGTGTTGAAACAAAAGAAAAACAAGCACAGTACCAATTTCATCACCATCACCAGCACGACTCCTTGAACAATTATGATAGTTTACTCACCACTTTTTCTTGAACCAGTATATTGTAAAGCTACATTCTTAACTAAAATTCTTTTAAATATATTAATTTATTGTTTACTTATTGTAGTTATGGCCGGGACATACCAGAACTTCAATAGAGAAATAAAGTCTAACCCTAATGATGATTCAGTTTTAAGACGACCATCGAACTGTTCAAATTAGTCTTTGGTTTTAAAAGGAAAATTTATTTTATATTCATTAGCAACAGAAACCACCGTAAATTTCTCTTTAGTATCTTTAATTGATTCCAATAACTTAATTATATGATTTTGATTTTGTAAAATTTTGCTTAACTTAGCATCATTATTGCTTTGATATAAATTGAACTATTCTCGTGTAATTAATAGCTGATCTAAAAAATCAACAACATTTAATTCTTGGGGGCATCAATAAGTTGTGAATTTAAATTTAAATTTTCTTCAATTTTTAATATTTTTCTGTTTTCATTACTAGGTATCAAATTAATATGAGGTCCACTTTGGGTACCATCATCAGCTAATATTTTCATTTTTTCAGTAGATTTATTGCTACTTATAGAAGACTTTCTTTTATTATATGTAAAATTATCACGTATTTCATCGCCAGATGAATTTTCATGTTCGTGATGAGTTGAGCTCAGACCATCATAACCCATTATATCAGAGGACTGTACTGATAACTGCGTTTGCGCCCTCATACTGTGAGCTTCTTTTTTAATTGTTCTTGACGTTTTTTTCGTTCAATTCGCGCAGTTATTTCAGCAGGTGGAACATCCACGCTTGAAAAGGTATGGTTTCCTGTCTCTAAGACTGAAAGTTTTCTCATATCTTCGTCATGAGACCCTGCAAAATCCAAAATGTGTTTTATAGTATACATTTAGCCTGCCTACTGAAGAACAAACAGAAATTTCATCATACTTGCTTGTCCTTTAATCGTAACATAGAATGTTGGCCAATAATCATTGGGTGCATCACGATTTTCAATCATTCTATGCAATTTTTCAAGCGTTTTTGCTTTGTAGGGTGGAGGTGGGTATTTAGTTGAACATTTATTAGTATTTTTATCATATGTTGCCCACAAAGAAGGTAAGCTTTCGGGTTCTTCAATTTTTTTTATCGTCAATGTGAATTGGACGAGATCATATAAGTACTGCTTTTCTATTCTTTAAAAAAAAATAAATTTATATTTATTATATATATATATAAATACATTATAATCGAAATAATAATTAATTTACCTGTGTATAGTAATAATAATAATAATATCCGTCGCAATTAATATTCCTTAATTTTTCTTAAATTAAGGAATATTAATTTAAAATAACTCTTATGAATCTCAAACCTATACTATCACAAGTAAACAACTTGAGTCAGGTGACCTCTATCTGTCTCTGTTTTTAACCATGTTAAAAAATCTCTCAAAACATTACTCTTTTCAGGTTGCCATAATAACCCAATATGGCCGTTTACATGAATACCACTACTTATATACTGCTATCATGTATTTAAGTCACATAACCAAAAATTAGTTTTGCATTTATAAATAAATAAAATTTTGAAGTATAACAGTGAGTTGAATATAACTCAATTTTAATATTATACTTATTTACTTTAAGAAAGTTAAAAGTTGTGATAATCATCATAGTTAATATTATTAAATAAATAGCACAGATCATTCTTTCTCACTAATAAATGATATACATTCGAAATACACCGACACTGTTTTGGAAAATTTTATTGTTTTTAATTTTTTAAATTTATAATTATGATTAAACACAGTACAAGTACTTTAACCATCAAACATCTGTAATAGTTTTAATTTGAATATAATATACACTACAATGGATTAAATTTCACTTAAAAGTTTAAAAATTTTTCTTTTAATGCAATAAGGGTACCACAAATTTTAATGGCCTACCATCACAAGATTTTGATTTCAAAGCCACCAATTTTTTATGAATACGGTTAACTTCGAATGTTTTCAGAGAATCAGGGATTTTACTACTACACTTGAACATATCAAGAATACTTGAATAACAAGGATATTCAAAAATTGGTTTTTTAATGTTCTAGACTTTTCTTCGCATTAAATAAAGTCCGTCTTTCTGATAAATACTTCTAATTTCAAATACATCAGAATTTATTAATAATACCATATTGTCAGGTGCTGTCGAACGAATAAAATAATTCCTATATTTCAAGGCTTTAATTTTGTAATTCTGTCGTTTCATGATTTCAAACTCAGGTTTCATAGGAGTTTTTTTGCGAGTAATTTTCTGCTCACATAAGTAACGTCATAAGCTGAAAATTGGCTAGTAGGTAGACCAGTAAATTCTACATCATCCGCAAGATGAGCTACATTATGCATATTAATTACCAAAAACTTTTCTCCGTAGTGTTTTTCTAAATCTAGACAAAATTTCGAAAGTAATCCTCTGGCGAAATTTACGTGAGTTCGTATTAGGTATTCATCAGAAAGTATTTTTGTTGCTACGGGAAATAATAAAAAGTGATGATAAAGATGATCAGGTATAATATTTTTGAATATTATAGGTCCAACTGTTTGACGAATCAAACGAAATTCTGTTGCTTTGAACTTTGATAAATATTTTAATGATCTTGGTTTTCTAGAATATTCCCTTGGCATTTGGTTTCTTAAATTTTCCAATCTGTTTGAAAGTATTTCCCAGTTAGTTTTACTTATTTTAACTTTTTTTTCACCATTATACCAATAATTTAGAAGTTTACTGGTTACTCCATTATCTAAAAGATGCATCGGATCTAATACTATAGATCTAACCACATCTATCGGCGGCTTAATAATAATTAAAGGCGTGATTCTCCTGTGATGTCCTGGGTCATCATATGCACGAAATGATTCATCAGTCTTCAACAATACATCATCAAATCCATAAACAGTTGTTCCATCAATTTTTTTACCAACAACAGTACAACGTTCACAAGCATGAAAACCTCCATTATGCTTTACACCTTTTATAAAACTTCTAGCTGGAGCGTCGCAAACGATACTATTTATTTCAACCGAAATATGTTTATCGTCTATTTTCAAACCATTTAGTTGAAGATCATTAATTTCAACAATCAATTTATTAAAGTATTGTACCAGCTCTTTAGGCTTAGAGTGACCACAATAACCTGCAACTACATATGGTTCGTGAATATCTGGAGCATAGACAACTTTACACAAAATAGGCCAAAAACCCACTGCACTCGATTTTAATAAATTCATTCCATCCATATTAAATTGCGGGGAAATATAGTTTTGACAATGAACAGTTGAGTCAATGGTTTCTGTAAGGTGCTCTTTCATACCGAAGTAAACAAATTCACCTATTGTAACTTCATCAGCATCTGGCATTTTTTCTATTCCGAATAATACACTGCACTTATTTAAAAATGTTTTCGCACATATTAGCAAATGTGGAAGAACTTCGCGTAAAATTTTTAATAATTCATCTAGATGACAGTCTGGAGTATTCGGTTTGATTGCCCACAACCGTAATTCGGTTATTATCTCGATTTTTTTAATTATTCACACTGTTTCTTAATATTTACTAAAGATAATTCAACTTCCAGGTTAAAGTGAAAAAATAAACATACACACACACACACTAGTATAAGTAGAACATCGGTGTGACCAATGTTTACGATTCAGTTGTAGGTGGCGCAATTTCTAGTTTTTACCTAATTTCGCTAGCCAGTTACTGGATTTGATTGCTGACCAGTTACTTTATATGATCGCTAGCCAGACACTAGATTTAATTGAGTGAAAACTTGACCATTTCTACTAGGGTATCAGATTTGACATAGTCTGTATTGAAACAGCGCAATTCCTAGGTAGGCCAAAAATAGGTGGATGTCCCCACCCAAGCCCATGAGTCCACCTCCCATTTGGAGTTAGTGGCCCAATAATGTGTTGCTGTTATTCAAAATCACCCATTGAATAATTGGGCGCCACTCCATCTTTTCAACTCGTACCTGTGATATTACTGAGGGGGATAAAAACAATAATATCATGAGTTTTCCATCCTAGATAGTTAGCCAACCAGCATGAGACCATTCTCAGCGGAAGTAGGTTCCCGGGACCTATCCGCATGGCTTCCATATGGATTCGATAAACATGCTCTCGGGTAGCAAGAATTATGAATAATTGTGTATTTATATGCAATGTGATATCGTGATTTACTATTGGTATAATATACCATCTTGGCTGTTTGTCCCATGAGAGACCGCATAATTTGGTTCGTGTGAATCCCATTCACCTAGAATGCCAAATCATACCTCCCCGAATCTCAAATAGTCTAAGCGCAACCTCAGCCCACCTCCCCGGTCCTATCCGCAGCGTTACACTATCCCACTCGATCCTGTACTCTTTGACTAATATGCGTCCTTGCATATCTCGCCAAATGTCTCATCAGATACGATGTTTTGTAAGTTACACATTACTCCACTACTTGTGCTCCGCACCCCGCGCTATCCCCATGGGAATAATATATATTTTCAATATAATAAAAATATATTTTATCGTATATACCACGTATAAAAAAAATATAATTATATTATATTCGAAATATATGTAAATATATTTTTCGTATAAAAGAAATATATTCTAATTACAGATCAGATTCACACCACGATGCCAAACGGAGAGACTCATTTTCCATAGAAATTTTGGAGCAATGTCTACTATAAGAATGTACTCGAATAAGCCGTGAGTGCATGAAATCAAATTTATCTGAGTAAATGGAGTTCTTTTTATTCATTAAGATGATTTAGGATAGTTTCTTGGAGAATATCTGGGTTATCTCTTGTAAAATCAAAATTGAAGTACAAAATACGGATGGAAACGAGTGTTATTGCTATTCAAGTCTCCTCTTGATTTTGAAACTACTGTCACGCTAGAAGTTATTTATTCAATAAGTTTATTCTAACAAATGTATTATTAATTTAAATTTTATTTTTCAAAGCTTTATCACTCTGTAGAACATTCTAACAAATTAGAGAAAATATTAATTCAAGTAATTTAAAAACAAAAACTTATACGTATGAGTAAATAAGTAATAACTAATATCGATTGGATTTTTAGAACTGCACTGAAAACAAATAAGTCCTACACACATACTCTATTTTAAAAATACGTATAAGCGTGAAACTTATACGCATAAGCGTGGGACTTACACATATAAGCGTGAGAAATATTTCATTTTTGTTCTCAACCCATGTCAAATGTAACCGTAGTACCGAAACTTATCTTAGTCAAACTTATACTTTTTTTTCAATGTGGAGCTATTGGAATCCTCAATAATCATCATCGTTGTTAACTTATGATAAAAACTCATTGTGACTAGGAAGTATACACGCTACAGTTTTCCTTAACCGCGGTGAATTTAATAATGTTACTTTTTCTTTTACTTGATTCAGATTCAGGACTGTTAATTCCAAATCTTTTTTTTTTTCAGAACTATGAAATGCTCCAAGTTTTCGTGTGATAATTTTTCCTTTGATAGTTCATAATAATATCCAATAGCATATCCACTTTTGTTAGTAGCCTTATGGAAAATTGCAAATAATTCAATCTCAAAAATATTTTTGTATTTCAACTGCACTGTATAGCTATTTCTTTTTGTAACTTTTTTCATTGAATACATCTGTCCGACCGCTCGCTCGACACCCCACTGCGTTTAGTGCTGTAGTTTCGGAAATATTGTGAACTAGCCTCTATAACTTTGTACACATATTCTGAGATGCATTAAGAACATATTGAAGCAATAAAAAAATTGATTCTTTAGGCCTTCTAAAGCAAGATCCCCCCTCGAATGCATAATACATTGGATTTACAATATGTTATTTGTCGTTATTTCGAATGCTTCAAAACGACTATCCTGATGCTCAACACCAAACTAAAATAAAAACTTCCAAGTATATAACTTCTATAGCCGATTAAAAAAAATATTATCAACTCACATCAACATTCAAACTATTAAAAGATATTAAACCAAAAAACAATGAAAGCACATAAATTGATTAAAGTTTGTTTTACGTAAACTTAATTGGAAGTGGAGACGTGACAAAGTGGCTCTACCTGAATATCCGCGTGGTTCACTTTTGTGCAAATGAGTAGCTCAAGAGTCAAGTTGTGTGTATCAGTGCATTGCTGATACGCACAATCCTTCACACGTGCACTGACTCTCACATCTCTTACACCATAACATCACAATAAAGTCTTACATATTTTGTTAAGTTTTTAGACCTACACTTTATAACTGTACGGTCGAATGTTTCCAATGCTTATCTACTTCTGTGTCAAGTTTCAAACATTCTTTATTACCCTACCGCACATTTTGATGACTGAATAACCGAATGATGCCCAATACTTAGTTCAAATGATTGGGCGAGCAAAGCTGTGTAATTCACAATGTATTTCCGCAAGACAAAATAACATTTGGGTTCTAAATTTCGTTTTAAGATGCGAAGATACAAGAGATACAAGACTATAAGAAGTATGGCCTCATGTTATAAGCTGACGGATACAGCAAAAGCTGCGATGATTGAATATGCGAGCGTAAGCACTGTTACCTCATCATTCATGTTAATAATATCGAAGACTTTGACGAAATACATATCGAAATTAAAACAATAACGACAATTCTTTCAATTGCTCAACTTGATCCTGATACAGTATTCCTTCCCACAGACTTATCGCAGAAGATGAAATTACGCATTTAATAGTATGTCTCAACTGTATCAAATGCACTGTTTAAAAGTTTCAATAGATCAAGTAAACATTTCTCATTTAGGCTCGCCTCACCCTATTGATCCGTGAACAGGACGGGTGTTTGAATTTCCCGCTACTTTTGGTCTATGCAACATTGCCACTTTATTTATGTTTCTAGCCGTGAAAACCATGCCTTTCGTCTTTATTATTTATCTTCTCAAACACAAGCTTCCTAAATGTGTTGAAAAAATTGCACAATGTTTCTTATATGTTCTTCCTCGAATGTGATTTTTTTGTGTATTTAGCATCATTTTTTGCAACAAAAACAAATAATAATTGCGAAGTCACTCCATTTTCCATAAGGCTCCGTGTAATTTGTAAATTCTCATTTCTTCGTAACCAGCTTCCCAATCGTCGTGAAATTTTGCACGACCTCTTGAATACTTCATACAAAAACATACCAAATTTTCAGAATTTTATCATCATTTGCGATTTGGGACTCAACATCCTTTCGCGGACTCAACAACTTCGCGGAGAGCAATGGCCACGCGTATGAAAATACATACAATAAAAGATAATTAATTTACGCATACTTGCATACAAACACACACATGTTTTCATACCCGGGGTTAATTCATCATTTTTGTTTCCTGCTCCCGTTCCAGCTGTTTTGCAGTTGATAATATGCATGCATACTATTTTTCAGGTGCATTGGTGAAGTATTATCTATCTCTTTGTCAAGCTTGCCTATGATATCCCGAAAAAAACAATTCGAGTTCAAGAGTCTAGCCCTGATTTCGCATGTGGTTTCGCCCCGGAGTGCACATTGCGCCATTCATGTGTATTTATATATCATTCAACGTATGATCCATACTCGAAACATCCGTTAACTTATTGCCGGCGATACACTTACGCGAAAACAATCATCTCACTTAACTTATCCATGACAATTAGGATATAGTAAAGCACGATATCCTGTATTATTATCTTGTCTAGTCATTTAATTCGAAGCATATTGATATTGAATAATGGAAAAAAAAAACAAAATTGTGATAATTAAATATAACGAGGCCGCATTTTAGTATGAATCAAAATAAATATATCGATAGAAATCGATAAAAAAGCCGTCAAAACTTTTTGAGTAGTTGTCAAATGGTATCAGATATCATGAGTAATACACTCATGAGAAATTAATGAGTTCGGCACAATTGTGTCGAAGAAATGAGCTATTTAACATATATATTATATACACACATATGTATCTTCCTATGGTAGAGTTATGTTGCGTTGCATTCATGATTATTGTCCAGGATATTGAATTCACACTTAAATAATATTCACGCGTTGCTTTGCCATCTATTTGCCAACGTAATATTCACATTGTCTGCCACACAAAAAAGTCAGCTCCTCGCTTCCGGCAAATGTTGAGTACTTACAGCAATATCGCGAGGTAGATTTTCAGTGAACGCCGCATCGCAAGCGCGTACAGGATACTATTGCATACAAAATATGAAATAAACAGAGGAGCCATGAAAATATGTTGTACTGCCACAATATACAATGAAATAAAGTACCGAGGTATACAAAACAAATCTCGAAGTGTCGTATGATTGAAAAAGACAGAATTTCTATATCTGTAATGGGGTTTTGTTGAACGAGATTCCAACCCTATTTGGTATTACAAAATATACATGCATTCATAATGTATTGACTAGATTTGATGAATTCATCTATGCATCACAATATTGTAATAACCAAGACACAGCAGCGCACGCATTCATTTTCCCTCCTTTGCCGCACTCGACCCCTACTCTGTCCAATAAACGTTGTTTTATTATTCACATATAGTTTAAGTGTCGCGTAGATGATAACGTGTGTATGCGTCCCCGCGGGGGTGGTGTGGCGGCAGAAGTTGGCACTCAGGCTATTTTGACGGGAAGGTCACATGACTAGACGATCAGCCGACCGACACGACGTACACGGAGGCAACCACCACCATTTACCATCACACCATCAAACTGTGGCAACCCCTTCCGCTACATCTCACCGAGCATCAAATCTGTTAATATGTGTGTTCTCAATTCACACACGCAATTACACACACACACACACACACACACGCGCGCGCGCGCATATATGAATATGTTATGTGGATATATAAAATCAGAACCTCTATAGCAAACGCCGGTAGACATATCAATGTCGGTGGAACATCGTTATCGGCAAACTGGAAGAAGATGTGCACTGTGAATATTGGTGCGGATGGGTGCGGCAATAGAGAAAACATCGTGATGCTACCAAACAATGTAATACGATGGAAAGAGAAAGCCACTATTCGCTAGATGTATAGATGTAGCGAATTGAGCACCATATTATCTCGTACTATCCGTTCACAATTTCCCGTTATACCTCATTAAGAAGTACACCACTATTGTGGCACGCCATCTTGCGTCGTTACTGACACACATGTGCAAACGTAAGTTGCGAGGCCGCGAACGCACGCGCGTTGTCTCAGAATCGTATAAGCAAAGAAAGCCGTGACGCCATGCCATGCTCACACGCTTCTACAGATTTACATTACTCTCATGTTTATACAGTGTGGACTGTAACAGTGAGAACAAGAGAGTATTTTGCAATTGAATGTGTATGTGGATAAGTGTATGGTAATAGTGCTGAGTATGGCAGGGGCGTGGGGGCAGAGAATAGAGGGAGTAGAGAGTCTGATAGATGGCGCAGAGTTAAAAAGCGCCACAAGAATGAAGTAGAGAGAGCAATAGTGTGAGATAGAGAAAGGATAAAATAGACTTTGATGGGCAATGAGTGTATTTTGAAAAAAAAAAAGTAAAAAGGTAATGTTGGCAAGTTAGTGAGTAGAGCTGAATTAATCGCTGGTTCGCTGGTTGATGCGCGTACGTCACAGTGTATATATGTCGGACGAAAGGGGCCCCCACGAGAGTACGTTATAACATTGTATACTTGTGTGTACGGTGTATGTACTTGTGCGTCTCAGAGTTGTTCAGAGTCGAAATGAGAACTGGTGTGAACGGCTCAGACGACTATACATACAAATCGCATTTGGGATTTTTGTTCTACAGCTCAGTCAATTTTATCTGCTTGATTTCCTCAAAAATGGAATCGTGAAACGGCTATTATCATCGGCGGTTTAGTGTATCCTGATGCGTGCACGATCAATATACTCCATTTAGCGACGGTATGCCATGTAAATGGCATCATCAAACAGTTAGAATTGTGACGGTATGGAAGCAACAGAATAAAAATCAAGATAGTCACTGAAACAGCGACACTGCGTGGGTTTGTGGGCGAATGAGGGAGAAGGAAAAGCGGAACGATATAGGAATAAAATAGCGAATGAACGAAATTAAACGAAGCTGTATGATGTCTCAACGGCAGTGAGTGAGACATGAGATATCTGTCAAACCGGAGATTTGACGATTTTTTTTACTTTAACGTCATAAATTCATCGCAAGCAGTGCATATTTTTGGTGAATTTCTTATGAAAGAAGAAGAACGGGATTTTGTTCGATGAATATAGCGGTTGATGGATTGTGTACAAGTAGTTCGAGATAGTTTAATTGTGTATGCATACATAATATAAAGTGTGCAAAATATAGGTGCGTAAATCTACATACACACACATACACACACCCACACACACACACGAACGTATATAATCACATACACACACATAAGTATACACATATATACTCACACACAATCGCGCGCGCGTATGGACGTTGCGCCAAGTTCAATTTAATCAGACGCTGAGTGCAACTGCTGTTGTTATTGTTTTTGTTGCTGCTGCTGTTGCTGCTGTTACTACTGTTTTCTTCTGACTCTTATCCTCCTTTGACACTTTAATGAAGTGTACAGAATTATTGAATTTGCAAAAGAAGGTGATGGCCGTTTGGGATAAGATAGTGTAAAAAAGGTGAAGCGAGGGTGCGAAGAGGAGGTGAGGAGGTGAAGACCGAGACAGACGACGGATGGACGATTGTGGTGTAAAAGCGAACGACGTAGAGACGTGGATGGGCATGTGTCGTTTCGCCGTTGTATCGTAACTTGGACTCTATAGGCCCTCGAGCCCCCAAGCGCCTAGGCCACCGACCCATACCCATGACCGAGCCTTCCCGTGGATACAAGAGTGTAGCCATAAACCCCGGCAAGACGGGGGCCCCCCTCGCCCCAATGAACCGTGTACTTGGAAGAGAGGTGGCCCCGTCGCGCGCGTATTTCCTCTCTTTCTCGTTATCACATCATTACTTTCTCTCTTTCTCTCTATCCCTCCCGCCTTCCCTCCCGCACTCCCGTTCATCTTGTTTGCTTATTCTGTCGCTTGCGTGTGTGCAGGACTCTGAGAGAGAGTTAGTGTAGTTTGTGCCCAACCTTTCTTCTACCTTTCGACACGTTCAAGATCATTCGTAAGGTATATATACCTGTGTTGAGCACACTCTGTAAGCGTTCAAACTTGAATTCCATCTCATTCATTTATAATTTTCTATTCAGTGAGCACATGTCACATTTTAGTTCGGAATTCGGTGTGTGCAGTTTGATTCTCGAGTAGGTTATTATGAAGTGATACAGTGTAATATATATATAGCAAAAAAGTTGGGCGGAGAAGCGTGAGAAAAGAGAATAAAAGAATACGATATCAAATGGAGAGGGAAAGAGAGGAAGGAAGAGAGAAAGCGTGAGTCCGGACGGACGAGAATATCGAGGTGGATGATGATGGATCAGAAAAAGCTTGTCAGTGTCGTCGTCGCCGTCATTGTGTGGATTAATACCATCTGAAACCTGACAAGAAACAGTGGACAATTAAAAAAAGTGTTGAACATAAAGTACCAACGTTGGACTCGAATATTGAGACAGAAAAGTTGCGTGAACTCAATGAAAGTTTTGGCGATAGAAAGCCATCGGAGAGAAAAACCTGGAGGTCATCTGATGTAATGGACCGGGTTTATCTTCAGTTTACACTCAATCTTGCGGTTGTTTGTACATATAATATTACTCCTGCTATTGTGTCGTAAATGCTGGCACTGCTACTGTGATTGCTGCTGCCAGTGCATTAAATACCACTTTTGTGACGAGTGAATGTGATTATTGAAAAAAAAAAACGTGTCTGTCTGTTTCTGTGTCAATTTTTTGTCAGTGATCCATCAATCTCATGAGTGCAGTGTAATGAGTTGCAAGATATTGCATTTTCATTCAAATTTTCGTTCAATCTGGTGTTGATCATTTCAAAATGACATGCCGTTCAGAACTATACCAGGCACCACATCGCCCTTCATGTATCATCATTTTAATATTCTATACAATACATTTTGTTTCAAATATTTTCCATGTTTGTTTACATTTATGTTAATCGTCGCAATTCAATCCCTTTGATTTTGTTTTTCTCATTCGTTGAAATATACTGTTAAAATAATGGAGACATTATTGCCCGCTAATACCAATAATCAATCGTATAGTCCACAACTGAAGACAGTATTGAAAACATATCAATTATCAGCAGTTAAGAGTTTACAGGGACCAAGTTCAGCCCTCTTGGGTATGGACTGTAAAGGGCTATTGCAAGAGCAACAATCCTTCCATTTCCCTTCCCTAACTCGTCCTACAAACTGCATTGTGGAGAGATGTCCAGGTCGACAACAAGAGCAAGAGCAACAAACACTACGTACCAATAAAGAATGTAAAAAAGATGATGATACGATAGTTCCGACCGTTAATACGCATCGTGAAGATGTTTTGGATCGTGTTCACGATGATTCTGATGATGATCCCCAGCCAAAGCGTTTCAGGGTGATCAGTGATAAAAAGGAATTGGAGTTTCAAATACCCATCTTGACGACGTCTGATCAAAGTTGCTCAGAGAGATGTGAAACGTTATTGGAGAATGAGAGGATATCATGTTTCGTTGTCGGGGGAGAAAGGCGACTTTGTTTACCACAAATATTGAATACCGTCTTACAAGAATTTTCGTTGCAACAAATAAATCAGGTATGCGATGAATTACAAATTTACTGCTCCAGATGTACCCATGACCAACTGGAAGAGCTAAAGCTATCTGGTATACTGCCAAGAAATGCGCCATCCTGCGGTCTTATCACCCAAACCGACGCAGAACGTCTCGTGAGTGCACTTCTACTACGTACTGAAATTCGTGAACTGCCGTCAGTACAGGACAGAGAACATCATCATCGTCATCATCATCACCACAAGCACCATCATCAGCAACAGCAAGAGTGTCTTGACGATAAGGAACATGTTAAGAAAGTAGTGATTGATGACACTCACGAATCAATAGCACGATTCAAAGTTTACCATGAATGTTTTGGTAAATGCAAAGGGATATTCGATGCTGATCTTTTCGATTCTGAAGATTCGCCTTGTATTGAATGTCTCGAATGTGGATGCCAATTTTCACCACAGCGCTTTGTACGTCATGCACATCGACCATTGGAAAATCGCACCTGTCATTGGGGTTTCGATTCGACTAATTGGAGATCGTACCTGTTGTTATCACGTGATCAACCTCATTACAACAAAGTTGCTTCACTTTTCCGGCATTCGAAGGAGCGTTATCCTCTTCCAAACTTCAAGCGAAAGGCTCTGGGGGTAAATCGTTCATGTGTTTTTCTATTAAGAGTACTCATACGGTATAGTCATTTTATGTTTTCTAAGAAATATGATTTATAGCATTTTGTGACTTTTGTGAAAATGCTGTTTGTTAAATTATTGTTTTGCCATGTTTTACAGTTGAAGCATGAATCGAGCAAATTACCCAAGCGCGCAAAGAAAGAAATTAGTCGCGAAGAATGTGTTGGTGTGTATGCCGGTGGTAATGAATTGGGGATATATCCAATCTCGACGTCAGGCAGCGGTGGAGGCAGTGGCGGTGAGGGAGATCCGTATCTACAGATGCAATGGGCTGTTTTTGAGTTAGCAACACGTGGAGCATCTGCATTCAGACCATGGAATGCGGCGAATTCATGTAAACATAAAGATAGGTAAACAAGGAAGATCAAATTATGTAATTATTGGAATGTTTGAAATTCAACTCTCAAATTTGTTTGATGGTTGACTTATCCTTGTGTCTGTAATATAGTTCACCGCTGGTGCCTGCATATCTTAGTCGTGGTCCGCCAGTGTTACAACACCCAGAAAAGGTTGTGCCTCTGTCAGAGTGTGAACGATTCGAGCCTCATTTCCAACCAAATGTTGCTTTGGCACCAATACCAGTACCTCCAGTAACCACCGTACCACTACCATCTGTGCCGGCACATCGGAGACATCACCATGAACGTCGTAAACTTAATAGTGATGCGTCAAATCCCAGTGATAAGATGGATCCAATTGTCGTAAAAATTGAGAAACCATCATCCCCTACATCCGGTACAATTGGTGATAACTACGAAACAACGTTGCCGCCACCTCCACCGCCACCTTCTCCACCGCCACCTTCATCATCATCAGCATCATCATCATCGTCCTCGTCCTCGTCATCATCATCATCATCATCATCATCATCATCATCATCATCATCATCATTATTATCGTGTACACCTACTATTGACATCCATAATTTCCATCCCTGTAAGGACGAACAATCCAAAGTTAAAAAAGTGTACGGTTGCGAAGAAGAGGAGAGTAGTGCAGCAGTTACGTCATCAACTATTCCGATGGACCTGCCACTGCCTGATGTTGCCACATCGTCTTCTGAAAGTGATTCCGAGCCTGATGGCGCAGCTTTGGTAGAATTGGAAGAACGGCTCATTGCGCTAGACGTTCCACAAGATGTTGTGACATTGGTAAAACAATTAGCAACCGAAATAATGAATTTACGACTGCGACGTCGTATTGATGCCCGTGAAATCGCTAGGTTACGTAGTGAATTAGCGAAGCAACAACTTCGAACAGTCATCAAACATCGGGAGAACGACATTATTGATCGTGTCGATGATCATAATAATAATAATAATAATAATTCTAATAATGATGAAGAAGATAATAACAGTGATAATCATAAGAATCATGATGAAGGAAAAGATGGTAATAATGACGATAATGATAATGACAATGAGAGTATGGATAGTATAAAAAAATATGACATGGCACATGCCAGTATAGCTGACAGCACTGAAGGTAGCGGGGATGTATCAATGGCATTCACACGATCTTTGGACAATAAAGAACCCGTGTCTGCTGTTATTCATAAACTGAAAAAAAATTAGAAAATATTTGTGCTGGAAAAAGCGAAAATTCACAATAATTTAGTGATAAGTGAAACAAATGATATTACGACGAATAGCGAAAACAAAAAAGCAAAAGTAAATGCTCAGTAATGAATTTGCGACACTCTTCACTTCAGTCTGAATGAGTGCGCGCTGAATTTGATAATGTAGTCATAACTATGGGAATAATAATAATAATAATAATACAATTCTAAATGGATTAAAACTGTCTTGGTTATGTGATATATGAAGAGCCTTCAAAGTTGTAAAACTGGTTAACTTTTCTTTGTTCTTATTGTAAGAAAAACTCTATTGATGGTTTTGTTTACGATGTTGATTGTAGATATTGTATAATATGAAAGAGTGTGAAAAACATAAAAAAGGAGAAACTTAATGGAGGAAAAAAGATAAGATGAAAAGACTCTTACTAGGCCAATATCTATCATATTTAATCATTAGCAAATGAGCAAATGTCTTGTGTATATTGAATATACATGAAACTTAATGAAACAATTTTTTATTATCATATACAGTTTGTAATCGGTCAAGTAGAGCTCGAATCAGATAAGTAGAACGCTTTCCATTGACCTTCTTGTAACCTTAAATTGTATCATGTAAATACAAACCCTCTTGTCATAGGATATTGGCGGTAATATCCGAATTATTGCAAAAAGTACAAAACCCTAGGTGCTATATCGTTATACTACCTAGACTTATTTGAGTATGGTCTCGTTCTCAACATAAGTGTATAAGAAAGGTCGCATTGAAAACGCTTTTCATCGGAGGATCGTTATATAATAATTTGATGAACAAAATTATCTTCGATATTGTAATATCTACAAATACTGCCAAAACATACACTCATATGTTCAATCGTGGATTTCATTATCTTGAAAAAAAATTGTAAATAGTTCATTGATTAGACGATAGTCTTAGACTTTTCACTTCCTGTTACATGATTTCTCGAATATTCCGGATGCAATTGTAACTACTCATATCCATCAATCATATTTGATTTCGCATGTAGTTGAATGAAGTCTCCAAAAATGGAAAGGCGTAGTCAATGCATCCATTTTTAATATGACGAACTTTAAGAGATGTACATGAATGATTTCCTAGTAACAAGAAAAAAAAAAACAATTTCATTTCTACCAAGTCAACCCGTACTACTATATATGTACAGAAGCTACGATACATATAAGTGATAATGATTCTTGTTAGCATCCTCGAAATTATGTGTATTCTCAATTCTGTTGATAACGAAGTAAAATAATATACATTAACATAATGCTGGGTCGCAAGTTTGGAGTTCGACATATGTATCACAAAGAATAGCACATGCACGAACATATGAAAATGACGAGATGCTAAATGAATGAAAGTTATAGAACCGTAACATTACTTCGAATTAATATTTGTCATAATTGTTTTCATTGTCACTCTGAGATATTGTCATGTTTGATGTTTCCGATCACCACAAAAAATGAGCATAAATGACAGCGAAAAAATTTAGTCATCGCCAAAGTTCACCACGGTGAGAAAAAAACACTTGATATTTGATTTTTTATCGATAATTTTCAGAATAGACATCTGTAAAGATAACATAAGTTATGTCCTCATATTCGAGTTATGAGAATCCCCCCAACACAAACAGATAAGCAATCAAGCCAGGATCGTCCCGTACATAATTGATTTTTGATTTCAATGATGCAAGTTGAAGAAATACATGAGTAAATGTATCCTCGTAAAATATACAGATTGGAACAGATTTGAAATCATACTTGAATACGAATATGGTGGGGAAACAGAAAATGATGCGAAAAGTGTTGCTCTATAGGTTCGTGATACGAACTGCATATGTAGGTTTGAGTATATTGTGATTTATGAACAATTCATATATTCCCATATGTATATTATCGGCATCACGATTTTGTTACATTTATATACACGATAGTAGGATATGCCCAAATACCAATTGTAATATAGGGTTAGCAATAACCATTGATTGTCATCGAGTTACTTGATCTCAAACTATCTCTTGATAACTAGGTGATTAAATCAAGCTCAAGGGCATAGACATGATCACAGACTTATGTGATAAAATCCATTTGTTTTTCTGTCCAATTTTCGTAGTCTAATGTTTCTGCATGTATATTATATGAACATTGTCGACCGCAACCTATATAAATAGAGTATATGGAGACAGCAGACAAATAATCTATTGACTATTATTGTACGGGAATTGAACGAGATGACGATGCATGCAATAATGTGGAATAAGGCAAGGTCATCGAAACATCATGTTCAATAGGCAAGTGATTTTTAGCTCGATATACAATTCAAATAATTCATTATGGCGAAAAAACAATGGACGAAGAGATTATATAGCAAACATGTTTTGGATGATAGATTCTTCTCATCCATAGTATAATATAATTGCACTATTTTGTCTCACCGCAAAATTTAATCGACAAATATTGAACTACTTGAAATTTAGTACCTGCAATTGGCTGAAGCCTAAAAACGTATTTTATTATCAGATTATATTTAATAATTTCAAGAATTTTTTTTTTTTTTTTTTTTTTTTTTTTTTTTTTTTTTATTTTTATTTTTTTTTTTTTTTTTTTTTTTTTTTTTTTTTTTTTTTTTTTTTTTTTTTTTTTTTTTTTTTTTTTTTTGTATGAACCGGCGATTCTGTGTTATTGGAAAATAAGCATTTTAAATTGATTGTATAGTCTAATTTCGCCTCTTGAATTTACTCCAAATTCAATTAATGAATTAACTTTCGATGTGAGAACAAACTCATTGTAAGTCATATTGACGAAAATTTAATTTCTCGGAGTGAGCTCATATATAATGTAATTTTATTTATTATGTCTGATGTCGAATATGAACATCAGATCAATTTGATGAATTGGGAAATTTCGAACTGGTTTCCGATGCATGACACAGGAAAGGTAGAGCACATAGGTGGAATTCATTCAAAACGCCCATATATATTGATATGAAAGAAGATCCATATTGAATAAATGAATAATAATGCCCAACTAAATCACTGAATAATTAGTTCTTAACGTATCTTTAATGCTTGAAACGGTGTCAATAGCATCGTTTAAAAACAAAGTACAAAATTTGATCTCTACACTCGGACTTTAATATTGCATGCACATCAATATTCAATTGTAATTGAAAGTCCATGATCCCTTCCATAGGTTCTCTTCCCACCGTTTAGCATATAGACTACACATTCTCCCTTATAATATACCATGTCATATTTGTGAATAAAGAATACTCAAAACTACTACATGCAACACTGTCGGGCCCATTATGGGAGCATGGGCGATGTTACACATCTTGCAGAAAATACATTCACCGTGAATAACATGCATCTATACATTGATATACATACATGTAAGTGTTCATGGGAACACTAACGTACAATCATAAATGAATGCATGTGAAATTTCAGTTCGGTCTCATCCCCTGAAGACGATGCGTAAAGATAAATCGTGATAGTTATGAGTGAAAGATCATAAGAATTTTTATTATTATTTTTATCATTATTGATGTTGTTACAATAATAATAATTATTATTATTATTATTATCAGGTGGCACGGTACATCGCACATTCACGAAGAATGAGAATTTCTATGAGAGCAACTAATTATGCGCCTTCATACATAGATATATATGATGATGATTAATAATATAACGGTTTACCAATGAAGAAAAAGAAAATTGTTCTAGTATTAATACTTAGTACAATAAATATGAACAGCATATATAATGTAGTGTGTAATGAATGAAGTCATCAGTCACATTTATAAGCATGTAACAATCGGTTTCCTGCTCAGATGGGTGCCGTGGGGCCCCCCCCCCCCCACACACACACACACATTGGCAATAAGGATGAATTTTCCAAAAAGCATGAATCATCGCATCTTGCTATCATACAAAGTGAATATTCAGTGTGAGCCATTGCACTGAAAGTGAAATTCGGGTTGATAGGGTTTAAAATGTTTCGTTTTTCCATTTTATCGTTAGATAATTATATGCATAATGTTCAAATTTAAACTAATATATATACATACATTTGAAATGAACCGAGCGATAACCATTTCATATATACAATGTATATGTCTATATGCATACACACATATAATAGTATGTAATTCGGGCATGCACATGATACGAAGATGACAATCTTTTCCTCCAGAATATGTACAACCATTATTGAAACACTATATACGAATAAATTGCATTTCTCTATTGGAAACTGTACGCGTACATATTTTCAATTCTACAATTGACAGAATGTGGGTGCCTCTACGTAAAAGTATTTTTATTCAGTTTTTTAAAATGTATTATATAAATGACAAGAATCACTATGATCAGATCATGTCAGTCCAGCCGGCTCTGAAATATTGGAAGATGCACTCTGGAAAGCCCAACGTAGAGATACAACACCCTTGCACAGACATTATAGGTATAAACTAGGCGAATACTTTCGAATCGGTTAGAAATCGGTCCGAAATACTTTCGCATAGATACGCGTGTTGCGTCAAAAGACCAAAAAAGTAATAAAAAACTGATAGTGTGATGTTTTTTTTTATGAAATGAACAAAGGATTGAAATAATATGAACACCCGAGATTTTAATGACAATATTATTTGGATTTATACTTATTCTCTCATGATGACTTTCCGTACTTTTTTTTCTGTCATGAGACTTCATAGCAAAAATTGAATAAATCTTTTTCTTTTGTCACTCTCTCGTTTTCCCTGCAATTCATCTTCCTACATTTCGAACCTCTACAGCGCTGTGATTATACATAAGCTTCTACCGTATATTTTTGAGGAATCGAACGTTCGATTTTTCGTGACAGTGCTGTGAGCGAAAAAAGTACACTACAAGTTCTCGAAATTTCATCGGTGCCATGCAACTCTGTCAATTTATATCCCTTATTCTTCTTCATTTTTGGCTCGAGTATAGTTTGAATTTTGAGGTTCCAGTTGTTCATGTATTTTCTTATTTAAAATTTAGAGCGAATCACTATACTGTCTGGAACATATTGGTTCTAAGAACTTCCGTTAAATCCAAAGAGTATATAGTACTATGCCCCTGACTTTTAAATCCTCCAATTATTCGTCCTCTACATATGTATATATATACATATATATATACATGCATATATATATCCTGCATCAGCCACTCTTTTACTCTCAATATATATCTACATTTTTTTATTTTCGTATTTTCCGTGGTTCGTTCACTCGAAGCACATGGGAAGTTCGAGTTGGTGCTCGAATCAGTCGCTTCAACATCAAATAGTTTTAAATAGCCGCCAGGCAGCCATGTTTTCCTCTCCCAGATGGTGTACGCCTTCTCTGTTTCTTACAATCTATAAGTTTCAGCGCCATCCACACGTCAGGTCAATGACTAAAGTACAAGTTCCAAATGTTGAAATTTTTAACAGGGACAGAACAACGCTGATCCAGAATGTAGGTACTGCCAGGCATACCAGGCATATACACGGGATTGTACGGCTGAAGGCTGTTCGTGACAGGCATCAGTGGACTGCAGTGGGCCACTGGCTACGAACGCCAGCACTGGGCAGTAGTGGTTAGCGCAGTTATCATCCACCAGTAGAGTCCCAAGCAGTCCCAAGCAAACCGAAGTGGTCCCATCTCGCTTTCCACACTCGTATACTCCCATATACTTTTGTTTATACGCCTGTGCACTTCCATATGCATGTGTATTTGAGCAGTCGTGTATTATATGTGAAATTGTATATTCATCAAGTGTGAACAAGTGGACATGGTGTTCTACTCATTTAAATGTATACATTATGATGAAATGTGATGGTCAATCGAAAATTGTATTGTCGTAGATTCTAAATGGCGACATAACTCGAGAATAGTACTTATACCTTTGCTCTTCGTTGCACTGGGGGAATAAAATTTTCTGGTTTTTTATCTTCCCAATCTACTTTGATGGCGACTGGTTACAAGAGCCAATAGTGACTGTATGTTCACCATCGCAAATCGTTTTATTGTGGGCCTATACACTATACAAACATACATCAATGTGCTTATTATTTACGCGCGGGATCGTGGTCCGATCTCGTGGAGTAACCACGATAACCAACTCGATGGTCGATCCCCACAGGCCGATACTGTTTTCTATATAGGTGTTGGAGATCTGAACAGAGGATGGCTTTCTTGTGTCCAGTGCGTATTCGCCGTGGCAAGAAAAAAAAATGTACGTCATTTGTATTATGTAATTTTTTTGTTCGATCATTTTCCTCGTGGGAAAGTGTCAATATATATATGTAAATAATAACAACTAAACTATCAATGATGCTGTGGAAGAATGTTTCAATCTGATGATGGAATAACATGTAAAGCATACGAATACATTGATTATTTTTAGCTGGAGGTCATAATTTTAATTTAGAGAAAGATGGGCTTGGTGGATCTGGTGTTGGTTTAGGATCAAATAGAGTGGCGCTACCACCTGGGCGAATTACCGGCAGCGCGAGTATCGAAACTCTTGTCAGAGTTGGTATTGAAAAAGAAAACGGTCTCTCGCCGGACAGTAAAATGGTGATCATACATGATTTCACTCCTTGTGTTGATGATGAGCTCCAAGTGAAGAGGGGACAAGTATTATAGATCTTCATCCCATTGATTGAAAATTCCGATCGCTTGATTAAACTGATGCATCTGAGCTAAAAAAATAAATTTATTGCAGGTGGTTAATATATTATATAGAGAAAATGATTGGGTTTATGTCATCGCTGCTGATACAAGAATGGAGGGCTTTGTTCCACATTCTTATTGTGCACCTTACACTTCACAATTAGCTGAGCAAACACTGGCAAGTCTCATGAATAATGTGAAGAAAAAATTGCCAAGATCAGTTGATGGAGATGGTGATGGTAACACAATGAGATCTCAAACTCTCGATTCTCACCAAACGGATACGGGTTCCACTTCTGATTGTGAGAGTTACGCAAGAAATATCACTGCCGCTGATATTACTGTCAATCGGGGTAATATGAGCCAATCACAAAATTCAATTCAAGCTGTGCCCCTCCAACCCGATGCTCATCCATTTTTCAAGGTAGGACTTGAAATTTACTAGAACAAGTTGTGAATTGTCAACAATATTCAAAACAATTTTTCATGATTTAAATGAAACTCAGGATCCATCAGCCGGAAGGTACATTGTGCTATATACTTTTGTCGCAAGAGATGAGAATGATGTGAGTGTCGAGAGAGGCGAATTCGTAACGGTTCTTAATCGTGACGACCCCGATTGGTTTTGGGTATTGCGACACTGTGATGGCAACGAAGGGTTCGTGCCATCAGGTTTCGTCTATCCCGGACATGTATTGCATTCATATGCCGCCACGGCCACTACTACAACGACAATTATCACTGCTACCAATGATTCACACAATTTAGGTTTGGAAATTGCTCATCTTCATTGAATATTTTTAGTACCCTTCGCTACGGACAATAACGAACAATAATTCCAAATTATTTTCGATTAACATGGGTTGATGAAAATAATATTTCTTCTGATAATTCTGATAATGTTTATAGAAACTGAATTGATGCATAAGCAGTTCGTGATAATGGAGAATACATCATGTATTATTTTGTTATCCAGGAGTTCGAAATGGTGATATATCAGTGAACGAACAATTACAACAAAAGGATTCGCATGACTTTAGAGATGAAACTACAGGCACTGAGCTAGTAGTGCTGTACGACTATAAGGCGCAGGCGCCAGATGATTTATCCGTGAGGCGTGCTGATTGGATTTATGCTGATCTTGGAAATCAAACAGTGGACGGTTGGCTATGGGCTTATGCACCAAAAACCCGTAAATATGGATTCATTCCGAAAGCATATGCTCGCCCTCCTGCCATGACCAGCCTCTAATACATATGTTATTGATATTTTTATACTCTTGGTACTTTTCAAATTGCGTTACTATGAACATTCAACATTCCTACACAGATACCGTGCTACGTGAATTGATTTATTTTTGTCCGATTTGAGAAAAATGTGGCACTTGAAAAAACAAGTGTACATACAAGATACAAATGTGAAGAGATTGAAGGACAATGATATGTATACCAAGTGTGGTAAAATTATTGGTGAGATGATTCAGCAGTCTTCCATGCAAGATTGTACAGTCACCAGTTTGAAAAATTCTCTGAGACGTTGCACAGTTCTCGGAGGAAATCTTGGTCCCGTGTATGATAATGAACAAATTTAATTGCCTTGCATAATATACACTGCCTCTCAATAGATGTTTATAGTTAACGAGAATATTTTTCATATATTTTCATAACATATAATTTTTCATTCATTGCGTAGGAGCCATGCAGAGTTTAATTGTTAATGACATACATGAACTATGTCGTGGGGCGCCTGACACTGATGTTATCCGTATCAGTGAATCATGTGATTATAAAATCACTTTTTTTATTCCTATTGTTTTCAGCATTTGTAACTTTACAGAATGTGTAAATATTGATACATTGTAGACGCACTGCATGCATTGGAAAAGGCAAATTATTGTGATATGCTGGATGAATTTAATACATTTCAATGAGTCTTGATACTGTACCTTTCTATCTAATCGAAAATTATCATTTTTGTACTTCATGCATAATTCTGTTCATGTCCACATCAACGCATGAACTCACGCGGTGCAATTGAAACAGCAGAACGTAATCTGAAGTTGCGAGAATAACTGGCAATACTGGTTATTAATGTGCTCGTATCGCCAGCGGTTATTCTCAGAGTTCAGACTTCAGGATATTCAAACAGAACATAATAGGTGACATTTGGTCGTCGATCATGTAACATTCATGTCGCTATTCATTCTCGCCTTTGTCTCATACATGAATCGCTATCCATTGTAATACGGTGGTATTGATTAAAATGTTGATCTTTTATATCAGTGTCATTATTGAACTTCGCTGTGTTCGAATTGATGTGTGAATCCTTTTCCTCCAAGAAGACTTGGTGTCTCATGAGATGTATCATTGCTGCTTAGAATTCAGTAAGATTTTGCAGTTACTGTATCGTCACAAGAGGAGAATAGTTAATTATTTGCAAATAGGAGAACGAAAAGTTGATCAACAACAACCTGACCATTATTGCAATAAGTGATCCTGGTTACATAAAGAAAGTCTCACAAATTCAGAAGTTTTATCACTTTCAAATAGTGTATATTCGACAGTTGAATGACAGACTCCACTCCAGTTCAAATTTTTTCTCCAACTCTTTGACTCTCTCAGTTCCGTCGACACTGCCGTCGTTCTTGACGTCATTCTTGTCGTACATTCGATCTATATGTAAGTCCATACGTGGATTTGATCTTCCCGCTCGAGTTAATATAATTTTCATCTGATCAAATCAGGTATTGCATGTTCACAATAAAATATGTTCTGAAGAACCAGAGAGAAAGCACACGGAGAAAAAAATATTGCTCTCATAGCTATATTATATAGCTACAGTAGCTATCCGTCGTTAGATAGCTGAAATCAAAGAGTATAGTATACTACAATCTTTGACTGAAATACTAGTATACGAGATACCTTAGCACCCCATCTGAGGATTTGCGAAGTCAGGATGATCTTAATCGATAGGTCTTCGTAAGGTCAGGATAGGTCCAGTAAAATTTTTGTTAGGTCCTT
>JAPYZH010000517.1:0-93478 GCA_030523085.1 Meteorus colon | reverse complement strand
AGCAAGTACACGTGAAAGTATTTATTTTGTTTTAATTTTCATAAATTAAAAAAAAATGAGACACCAGAGTTATTGTGTTGTAAATTGTGAAAATACCAGGAGAAATAATTATTAATATATTCCATTCATATAACTATTTAATTCTTTTTTTTTCATTTTAATTTTTTCCTTAATATCATTTTTTGACTCTGATATAAATTTCAAACAACTTAATCTGAATGTTTACTGCATTCTTTATTATTTTTTATCGTTATACATACTTGTTGTTGATTCGTTTAATTAAAAAACAAAACTGCAATTACTATAAAAATGTCACATATTTTTTAAACCTTTTTCTTTTTACTATTATTCATAATATTTATTTATTTTTATGTTTCTTGCTATTGTCATACGTATAAAAACATACTCTGACAGCCTCCCGTAGTACATATTTTGTCTGGCGCTGCAGTCGCACTCATAGCGAATAGGTGCGCATGTATATATACAGATAAATAAATGTTTTGAAATGGCAAAAACAAATGTCTATAGAATCATTCGACGGCATACAACACTACTACAACTACTAATACCTACTATTGTACTGTACACAGGTATATGATGTTGTATTGTGTGCTATTGTATAGATAGTTTATTGGAGTTGCACGCAGCGCCTGCAGACTACGACTACCTGTGCCCTGGTGCAACCTCAAATCTGGTGTATGCCAATATATTTATTTCACATACAGCGTCTATACCGCTTTATAGATCGACAAGAGTCAACTGGGAATAAACGAAATCAAACAGTTTTGATATATTTACAGCTGTTTTCATTGGATCGCTCCTTCACGCCAGGTCTTATCATTTTGATCCAACTGCTCTACGATTTTTACCAAATTTTCATCATTTTACTATTTAAAATTTGTACAGAACAACAACTTTTGATGCAATATTTATTAATATCCTTACATACGGACATAAGCAGAAGGAATGCATAACCATGCATAAGGGATTTATAATCAATACATAGTACAATATCATGAATTTATCCGAAATATCTTATGAAACAGATTCAATACAAACGTTTGATGTATCACAAAAAACGTGAAAATGTTGAAAATATCGGCTTTAAATGAAGAATCAAGTGAGGAGAGTGATGAAGAGAACGTACCTACGATCACCAATGAAGCCCAGGTTACTTTCTATTATTCATTTATTTCAAGTCGTGCTTTAATTTGTCTACAATGTTAACCTGTTCACACCAAATTCTGTATGCAATTTGCTATAAATCAATGTAGCAAATCATTGCTATAGGACTTACCGAAAATGACTGTTTATTTGATTTGAATACTTCGTTGATCATTAAATAAACTTGTATTTTTCAGGAACAAATCGCATTGACTGAATATAATAAGGCACTAGAACTGCTGAATGATGATAAAATTGAAGATGCGCTCAAAATATTTCACGATTTGTTGGAAACAGAACTACTTACTCAGGTTGATAAACCAGATCTACCAGATGGACGGACACGACCAATGTTATCTTTAAAATACTGTTGTTTTAAGAATATTGGCGCTATTTATGCACAACTAGATCAATATGAAGAAGCTATCGATAATTACTGGGCGGCTTCAAATCTTGATGACACCGATGTGACACTGTGGTGCAGGATGGGTATCCTGGCGTTGAAAACAGCAAGTCTCGAATTTGCTTGTTCAGCTTTCAAGCAAGGGCTCAAGTGTAATCCAAATCATTGGCCTTGTTTAGATAATATCATCACCGCTATGTACGCTGTACCAGATTATATGAATTGTTTGCTCTATATATCGATGGCATTGGAAAGAGATCCAACTTACATAAAAGGCCTGACGTTTAGAGAAGATATTTACAATAAAGTTCCATATCTTGAAGAAAGTTATAAGATGTATAACGTTGACTGGGCACTTGATCCACCGTTGGATACGAAATTCGACAGAACCATTGGTAAAGAATTGATTGCTGAAGCGACAAAAATTGCAGGAAGATGGATAGATCGGTGTAAATCAGATTTTGAATTGAGACCTTTGCCCGATTTAACACTCCAAAAACCAATAAAAAATTGCACATGGTTGGAACTGGGTGAGAGTTTAATACACATGCATAGATACATCAGTGAAAAAAACTTCAATTTCATTAGTAAAATTAAAATTGATCTTCAAAAATCTGATGATGTAACAATTGATGAGATAATCAATAATGAGAATGTTGAAGAAAGAGGAGAGCATCATGAAGTAATGAATGTGGACGTTAGCTCTGAATTCGAATGTATAGTTGATTGTGAAATGGAGATAACGAGCGGACAGACACTTCCAATCGAAAATTTACATGATCAAGAAGTTCCAGAAATAAAATTCGAACATGAAACAGAAGCTGAACTGAATGATGATGAAATATCGAATTCCAGTAATGTGCAGTTAATGAAAGATACATATACATCAAAATTGGAATCATCTGAAATTGGACAATTAGAGAATGACGGTGAAGATAAAGTGGAAGACGTGGTGGACTTTCGGAGCAATATAATTCTCGAAAACGAAATTGATAATGAAAAACTCCCAGTGGAAAATTTGATCAAAATAAATGCAGATGAAAAAACGATAGAAGGACATAATGAAGTTGTCAACAATTTTGATGCTGATATGAATGGAAAAAAAAATGAAAAGTTGGTAGAGAATATCGATGAGAAGACATGCAAATCTGATGAAAAGTTCAATGAACACGCAGAAAGTAAAGGGGAACAACAGAAAGTGAAAAAAAGACGTAGAAGTTCGTTATGTTTTTTACAGCAGTGGGCTTGGAGTAGTAGTAGTATGAGACGATCAGCTAGGGTACGAGGCTCAAATAGAAGAGAAGCTGAAAGAGAAGATGTTCAGCTTGAAGAAACAATACGGAGAATATTCCCACCATCTCTATTGCCAGATACGGCTAAATTGACGAAGGATGACCCACTTAAAGGAATGGATGATTCTATGGATACGATGGATTTATACCAATTATTCACAAGTCGGGATAAAACTATTAATAATGATGAAAGTAAAAGTTCGGATTGTTCCAAATCACCATGTTCAGATGTTCGTGAAATTGTTCAATATTTTGGAACAGAATTTGAAACAAATGATGTTCTCGAGTTTATTAATCAACATAGTATGAAGAGTAATATGATGATAATTATTGCAAAATTCACAGAATTCTTAGCGATGAAGTGGAATTATAAATGGCCGGAAGAATTGAAAGCTGTTTATCTTCAGGCATATTTATTCACACGTGAACACATCCCTCATTCTTCACCTTATGGTGAAATCTCGGATGAAGAAATGATACTGAAGTATGATGCCGAAATGACTTTATTGTTCAATGAACTCCACACTGATCACTGGTTGGACGATAAACCCGATATTTTACCATCTGCCACCATCGATACGCTAGCAACTGGAATCCCGTCTGAAGAATTGGGCTATATCATTTTTGCTAGTGTTCGTGATGATTTAATGAATGAAGACAATCTTATATTTTTACTGAGGGTATTATGGGTCAAAGCCAACATCTTTTTATGCCAGGGAGATAGTGAGGTTACTCTAAGTACTCTAGAGCTACTGCTCCACCATATGGAAGAGTTGAAGGATCATTTTCCAGATATTTCAGTCACATTACCTAATTGCAAGTATAATTCGAGCTTCAGGATATCAACTGTGAGGAAACGACTCATTTCCATTGAAAGAGGATTGAAATTAGGTGAAGTCCAAAAACTTTATGACGAACAAAAGTATACTGAACTATCGCTAGTCCTTCAAGACACATTCAAATTTTCCAAGCAACGTAGTGAAATGTTCACAAATGTTAAATTGAACGTTGATCGTATAAAACAATTATCAATGTTGCTGGATTGTTTATGGAAATTGGAACGCTATGAGGACTGTTACGTATGGTCAGAGGCTTGTCTTGCTGAGACATGGCAGTGTTATTTGAATTCAACCGATGAGTTGAATCAGAAAAAATGGTCAATAAGTGTTGTTAATTCATTAGAAAAATTGGAAATGTGTATTGATATGATTGGTACATCAATTGTTCGGTATTTAACTGATTCGAAAGCATCAAGATTTGTTCAAACATTGGTACAAATTGTGTGCCATCAGCTAGATGTGGCAGATACAACGGTAGAAATGCCACTTGAAACAGTCACACCATGGATTATGTTGCACCACATTTTGCAATATGAGGATGATAAAGAACGTGCAAAACCAAGAAACGCGCAAAAGTCAAAGGCATCAGACATTCAGGACTCAAATTCAGATGACGAAGATAAAGATATTCCTGCTCCTATTATGATTCTCTTTACCGGACACACTTTTTTGGGACGTCATTCTTGGTGTTGCATTAATGAAGCTAAACTCCTGTATTTCATCATTAAAACTGTTGTACCGAGGATGTGTGGTGCGCGATACATCGTGTTACGTGAAAAAATCAGTAAACACCTGGAACAAATTTTTTGGTGTCTTTATGGACATCCTAATCGCACTAACAAAACGAAACCAAAACATTTGGAGGATCACGGAGTTCCGCAGCTTCCATTAACATGGGATATTGCGCAATTACTTTTTGAATTTTATAAACCCGACGTTTTACCAGAGTTCGATACGCCCAGAGCAATGTCAATAAGTGCCGATACAAAAATTCTATTCAAGAAAATCAGTTCACTTATTCCGCGTGACCATGATCCAAGTGGAATGATTGATGGAATCACCTCATATATTGTAGGCGATATTGAAAAAATGCCAACTGTCAAAAAACCATTGCCGTATCAAGTGGATGCCCTTTACTATCTTCTAGGTGATTATTCTTTTAAAAATAATAATTGGTTATCAGCAACCAAGTATTACTCAATGGATATTTGTCTTCATTTGAATGCATTCAATTCGTGGGTGGCACTGGCAATGTCTGAGAGCACACTTATTGGTACATCATTGAATAATTGCAAGCCATTATCAGATATAAAGAAACTATTGTCACAAGCGAAAGTTGCACAATGCTGCTACCAACGTGCAGTTGAATTGAGGCCTGGTCACAGTGTTATATGGATTGAATATGGTAATTTCGTTTACATGATCCATTCATTCTGTTCGCGATTACTCAAACAGGAATCAGACACATTGAGCATGGAGAAGTTTGCTATTCTTGAAACAAGAAAGGAAAATACGTTGGAAATTGCTGAGAACTGTTTTATCTCAGCTAATCGAATCTATATGGCGAACATCGACGATGCACCACAGATGCAAGATGAGAGATGGTTATACCACTACATGTTAGCCAAAATTGCCGAAAAGAAGAATGATGATCCGCCCGTTTTCCTGGAACATTATGCCACAGCCAGTGAACTGCTGCATAAAAATAATGCGCATTATCCAAAACGTATTAGTCATAAAAGTCCGTATTACTTATCGATCGAAGCACTGGAAGTTCATTACAGGATACACGCGAGTATTCTGAAATATCTGGAGCAGCATGAGGGTAAACCATTGAAAAAATCTTTGGGTCTAATATTTCTGAAGCATCTTCTAGATTGTGCCAATGGTCCATTTATGCAATATCAATCCAAATTGCACAAAAATAAACGCAAAGAAGATGCAATAATTGCTGATGGTACGATTTTCAGCAAAAAATTGAATGGAAATCTACCTATTGAAAATATAGCCAAGAGTAGAACACTCGCAGACAAGCGTCCCAATGGCATTGACGAAACTTTGAATGAAAAATGTAGTGATCTGAGCAAAACCAGAGTGGAGAGTAAGAAACGTATGCGTGAAATTGTGCCGGGTGAATCATCAAAAAGAATGAAAATTGAAAGCGTTTCGCATTTACAATTGATGCACGATGTTGTTGGCATTATGGATGATTTGATAACGAATGTCTGTGAAATTGTAACGCAAAAAAATCAGCGAGAGGCGTCATCACTATCGAATGATGAAATTATGGTGATTTCAAGCGATGAGAGTGATGGTGTAAGATCACAAAAGATTCATGGTAGCATTGGCGAGGATGGAAGAACAGTAGAACAGCCAATGGAAGAATTTGAGAATGATATTAAAGATGGAAATCCACAAAATATTATGGATGCTCTGATGAAACGTACAATAGAAATGAGTGAAACACTCCCTTCATCACAAGATACCGAAGATGATGCAAAATCCGATGGAAAGTGGTTACAGAATGATCAATTTCATGGTATTGGTTATATTCATCAGAATAAAGAGAGAGACTGCAAGGACAAAATCGTGGAGAAGAAGAAAACACAAGTAAATACAGTGAAAAATGAGGCGACAATGAGCAGACGGGGTTCACAAGAAAGTACAACAACAACATTGACAACAACAACAACAACAGAGACGAATAATTCCAGTTTCAGCAGTAGTGATGAGTCCAGTACCAGTGATGATAGTTCTGACAGTGACAGCTCGAGCGCCGAGAGCGACAGTGAATCGTGCGAGAGCGATATTGAGAAGAAAAAGAGTAACGTAGATATTGAAGAGAAAGGTAAAACAGTCAAATAATTCCTGTCAGGCATGAAATCGGACATTATATCTCATTATTTTTATTTGTAGAAGAATACTTCGCAGATGCTGAAGTCTCTAAATTGATATCATATTGTCTTGCTGGATTAGAACAATGTGTTTTGCGATTTCCTGAGCACTACAAGTCTATTTATCGCTTATGTCATTTCTATTTCAATAACAAATTGGCAAAAGATAACGACTGGTGTAGAGATCTTCTACTGGGTACATATCGATGTCAATATTACGCAGGACAAACTTTTCAAGGACTTTTCGCCGATCGAAAAAATGCCAATTTCTTCAATGTAAGTTTGAAAATTTTAATGAATCAATACCCATGTACTTGTAGATTTTTCGTAACAATATAACACCTTCGTTATGTTTACTGATTGACAAGTAATTTTCAATCTTGTTCATGAAGATTGTCGATCTCTATTTGCATACAAATTATGAAGCAACCAATATGGCATATGTAGGTCGCCAATTTCATGTTATTATCGAATTACGTTTTTTTTTCCTCGATTTCAAACCTACACGATATTCGCGTCAATCGGTATTTCATTAGTAACTCATTAATAAACGCAACTCATCCTGTATTTCCATGAAAAATATAGTTTTATGAAATAATATGATAAAAAAAAAAATGAAATATCATATTTACGATATATATGAAATTTCATTGTCGTATTTGAAAGATAAAGCATGTCTGACTGGAAAGTGGTATAAAACATGAAGAATCCTCTAAACATTCAGTCTCAGACATCGAATTATAGCAGCACGTTTTTTTCGCCCACTACTCGAATCTACCATTCTAATACACGCTGACTGATGGTAATATGTATCCATTATTCGATCTTTTCGAAGTTTTACCCATAATAATGCGGTCTGTAACACAATTAAAGAGGAAAATGGCGTGAAGTAAAAAATCGCTTAAATATAATACACACATAAATGTATACATCAATAAATATGTTTCAATCAGGGTGTATGGCGTATTCCAAATGATGAGATTGATCGGCCCGGTAGCTTTGCCTCACACATGTCAAGATGTGTAACTTTATTAATGCAAATACTGAAAGAGACTGATGACAGCCGAATGCTGATGGAGCTATGTGTCCAACTACGAAAAACACCTGATGCAGACAAGTGCGTTTATGATCTCTATTAAGTATAATAAAACTCCGTTAGCAAGCATTTGATTATGATATATTTCAGAAAATACGTAAGGGACTCAGAACGAGAGCAATTGTCGCGGCAGGCTCTGACTCTTTGTTTACAGTCGCTGCGAACACGCGTTCAATCAATAGGACCACCAAATGCTGTGGATAATGCTTCGCTATTCAGAACTGATCCACGTACCCGTATTTTGTTGGATGTTTATAAAATATATCAACAAGTACAGAGAAACTTTCAAGGAAAAGAAGTGCAAGCATTCGCGACACTGCTTGTCGACACATACAAAGCATATATGGATATCAAAACTTCGGAAGGAAATCTTCTAGAAGCAGCGATGCGTTGTTGCCAACAGCAAAACCTTGCAAATAAGATCGCAGCATCTCAGTCGCATCACAGTCAAAATGTTCAACCACCTCTCACTGTGACTTCAGCTCCTGCAGCATCTGTGACTCAGAGTCAACCCTCAACAACATCATCACAAACTACGTCGTATCGTAAAACGTATAAAAATCCTGGAACCGGTCGCCCACGAGGCCGGCCACCAAATGTAAATAAATATTTGCAAAATTTGCAGCAAAGTGGTAATGTAATGAATCAGCTGAATACGAAGCGCAGATTTGGGAATTACATGAGTGCTCCGAGTACGCAGTCATTGATGAATCCTTTCTTTATAAATTCTTTGGTAGACCAAAATATGATTTCTGCCATGTTGGCAGCAGGATTAAGTGGTAATATGATGGATTCATTATCAACTGTCAATTATCTTAATCAAATGGGTAGTTATCAGGACATTCTTCGTCAATACCAAAATAATTTGACGTCAATAAACAATCTCTCTGTGTATCCACCGAACATCTCCACAAGCTTGTCGAATGTTAACAGTGCACCAGCCATAAGTGCGACAAATGTGGGAGTAAGTGGCATTTCGTCACCTAGTCTAAATAATATTGGGAGTATGGGAAATCTTGGTAACTTGACGGTCCAACAATTGATCAATCTTAACAACTCCACCACATCAACTCCAACTTCGAACTCTTCTATGTTATATCACCAACCATCATCAAAAATGATCCCTACAGCAAATCCGACGGCGAAGGATTTATCTCATAGTGTTTCAATCACTCCAGTAGGCTCACATCAGAAATCGAAATCATCGAAGCATGGACCATCATCAACAATTTCCGATTCCTTATCTACGCATATTCCAAAACCAATGCCATCTCCGCAACAATTGAATCAAATTGTTCATTCATCATCGCCCCAGGTTTCACTATTAAAACCGTCGATAATTCAACAATCAAATATCACCACGCAAATACAAAAATCCACGCCACAAATTCGAGTTTCGAAAAATCTGAATGAACTTCAACCAATACATAGTTCATCGCTCCCGTCATCACCTCTCAAGAGTGGCAGTTCAGCAAATATGATGAACCTTTCAGCGAATATTACTCACTCGAATATACAGACTTCAGTTTTAAATAACCAGCAAGTATCTATGGTCATACCACCTCGCAGCGGAACATCATTGCAGCATAAATTACAACAGAAAAAACAAGCTCAGCACATGACATCGCCAAAAATTCCGACCCAACATTCAATAAAAAAACATAAATCAACACTGAAACAATCGCTTACATCTACTTCAAATAATTTACAAAATGTGATGAATTTAAGTGGAGCCATATCAATGGCAAGTAATACTCCTTTCATTCCGCCAGAGTTGAGCGGTTTGTCCGTAAGCGCCATCAATCAACCGATCAATGCTATGATTTCACAAGTGAAGCATTCGAGCTTCAGAAAGAATGTCAATAAATCAAAACCACCGTCCACAGAGAAGGCAATATCAATTAAAAATTCGTTGTCACAACCAAGCCCTGCTGAAACTATGGATATGCTCACACAACTTCAACAACACGCCCACTTAGAAATTATCCCTCAATCGAAAAGTCATCCGAAGCCAGGTACAGATTACTCGAAGAATGTGCCGCTCTCATTGAGCGTTACGTCACAGAAGTCTATGGATAGCGTACGTCCCACGTGTCCAGATGCAATGAGAACGTTTGAAGTTCCTTGGTCAAAAACTAATAGTTCACCGAAAAAAGGTGATAAATATGCGAAAGATAGTGTTGAAATAATAACACTGGACGATTAATCATGATGTGGAATAAGTTAATTTTCATAAACTCAACTGAATGCAATTATATCATAATGTTTGATTTATATTTCATATTAAGAATAATGGTTAAAACAATGTTGGTATTCCCGATAAAAACGAAAAGCACAGTTTGTAATAAAGGAAGTAGAGATAATATTCGCCGTGACAAATATGAATCAATTGATTTTATATGAGAGCATATGGCTCCCTGTGACATCCAAACCATGAACAGCGAATACGGAGCCAGCGAGAGGTTGCTGTTCCAGTTGTTCCACTGAGAGACCTTCTCTCGCTGAAGTCACGTACATGGTATTGAGCTGCGGCCCACCAAAACATACGCTAGTAGTTTTAGTTACTGGCAAACTGACTGTACGAAGTAATTTACCAGATTTTGGTTCAACCTCGATTATCTATAGCAAAAAAACATCGATGAATCATAATTGAAGTGGGAGAATATTCATGGCTAAGCTATGTATTTTTATGACTCACCCGCCCGCCATCATAAACAGCTATCCAAAGATTGCCGGCTCTGTCAATCGTCATGCCATCAGGTATACCCGAAATATTGTTCTTCTGAAAGTCGAATACTATCCGTTTGTCCGCTGTAAAATGTATCGTAGCGATAATAATTTCTAGTTCTAA
This sequence comes from Meteorus colon, assembly GCA_030523085.1. Lineage (NCBI taxonomy): Eukaryota > Metazoa > Arthropoda > Insecta > Hymenoptera > Braconidae > Meteorus > Meteorus colon. The sequence continues at coordinate 82,939 of JAPYZH010000517.1, read as the reverse complement.
AATAATAATTGTGATAAGTGTAGACGTCATTATCAACTACTTGAACTTACAGATATCTCCCGTGACATCATTGTAACTATAAGACGTAATTTCTCTGGTAGGAGAATCAATATAGTAGAATGTATCGTTATTGTGGCTCCAAGTAAGACCATTGCTGATGGATACTGGTGCTAATATTTTCGTTGGTGTGCCATCATAGCTGAATCTATATAAGGCGCCTTCATTGGTTGTAGCAATACCGTTCTTCTCTCCCATCGTTCCAGCCCAAAATCTACCTTTAGGATCAACTTTGCCATCATTAAATCTTGTATCACTCCGGTCAATATCGACTGTTGCGAGGACTCTGGTAGTTGGATTCAAATTATTGATTTCGGAATCCCACGATAATTCAACTAGTTTTGTACCACTCCCCGCGATAAAGATATTCGATTTGCCGAGAACAGGAACTGCAACGCCTATTGGTCCTGTTGCTGCAACAAATACCAGATCATTTTTGTTTGTATTCAATTCAATTCAGAATGTGGATGAAACTGTCCGACCACTTTATTTACATAGATGAGTGTGAGTGAGGAGGTTTGTTTTAGGATGAAAACAGTAAATATTCTGCTCCGGAATATCGACAAAATAGAGGACATTTCTTTCGCTATCCCAATGTGGGCCTTCAGACAGTGTGAACGGCCCGGCAATCTTTTCGATTGATATCTCTCCAGAACTCCTGGAAAAAAATTTTTATCCATGATACTGTGAAATTGTATATATAACATGGAGAAATAATTAGATCCGACATGGATTAATATGAACATATGAACATGAAAACAAATGAAAACGATGACTATGATTCAATCAATAGATAATTATTGTGGAGTGCTGTTACATAATTTTCTGATTGTTAGAGATGTAATAAATGCGCGTTATCAATTGATACTAATTAAGTTTTGTCATGTAAGAACTTAACGATCCGCGATCTGCAACACAACTGTCGGTTAGTGGTGTTAGTGCTGCCAGAACGCGTACGAGACTAATCTTTAGAATTTCAAGGCGTTGCAAAAGACGAATAGCTAGATGAACGCTTACTGAGACTTTTATATTATTGCAAGATATTTAATCAAATATATTTCGACAGTTTTCACCATATAACGAATGAGTTGAGTGTAATATAAGTATATATATGTACATTGAAATGATCCATCATCGAAATTGTGAAATAATGCAGCAGCCTCACATTATTTATCATAAATTCCGAGAAAATAATAATATAATTGCACTTTTTAATACAATGTTGAACATAATCACCGTCCAACAACGAATCCAATTGTGAGATAAATGAGCAACAAAGCAATTTGATAATCCATCCTCTGACAACTGATGATACGTAAGAGATATATATTATCGGTTATGTAGAAATTGTTTATTGCAAAAAAAAAAAAAAAAGTTTTGATGTATGAGTTGAGGTGATCGAAACTGGTTAAAGCTGATCAATGATCGTGCAGAGTAACTTCTAGTCGAGTGAATTGTACTAGACATGAAAGTTCTTTATATATTATCTTCATCTATAATAAAAGTGCAGGTGCGCTTTCAACAAAAGTGTTTTGCAATCCTTGAACTGTCGAACTGTCGAACAATATTGATTTTATTCAATTTCATACAACCAATTTATTATTAGCAAATACATATGCATTTCAGCGAATGCGTCAGTTTGAAATAAGAATAATTGCTCTAGTTGGTAATTATTCTCAGCAATTTCGAATGGCAATATCTATTCGACTCGCGTGGGTATTTCCATGCGATAATCAAGTAAAACATATGATGACTCGTTTAATATTCATATGATTGACAATTTTCCCAATAATCAAGCAAATAATTTCAATATACTTTCACACCATTAATATAGTAAAAGTGCCGTATTTTGTCGTATACAAAACAGTTATCATAATATCATCAACAACTTTCATGATAGCTTTGACTTTTTAAGAACAGTAATTACTGTTGTTTAAAACTCTTAACGTAATAAATGATGATGAAGCCAATTTGAAAATATGTAAAGAACACACCTTCCAAAAATTGAATATACTGTTGCGCGCGCATGCGGTCAGAAGAGGATATGGTTCGATGCGGATTGATGTGGATTTATTCGGATTTATGTGAATTTATATGCATAATTCCATCTCTCTCTATTTACTTTGTATCCAGCAAAAACCATCCGTGTATGTATATATGTATATGATGAATAAAAGAGAGCGCCCTCTTACGGGATAACGGAATATGTGAGAGAAAAATATGGCGTGCCGGTGAGTTCGTCAGCCAACATCATCAAGTCACGTGACCACGTCGTATTGATACGTGTCTTGGTAGTGAGCCACGATTCGTCGTTTGCATTCACCAGCAGAGCATTTTCAAGCTACTTCTACTATATACTCACCATTAGTCACATCATCTATAGCGGTTGCTTGTGGTTCTTTGACATTTTCTTTGGGAAAAATTGGCAAAAACCCCGAGTATTTCACAGTGTCGACAAACAAGGACAATAATACGGATTCACCATGGGCAGTAAGTAGTATACGGAGTATTATAATTCCAACTATATATTTTAATTCATGATATTGTTATTCATGATTCGTATGAGAATAAGTTTCGTGGTTATCCAGATGCTACATCCTTGAGAAATTTACATCTAGCATATTGCACACGTTGATGATGATCATGAATTAAATTTTATTTTACTTTCAGTTAAATTTCTGGAGGTGATAAAGCCGTTTTGCAGTATCCTACCAGAAATAGCTAAACCACAGAGGAAGGTGAGGATGCAGATAGCTATTTTTGGAATCTTGAATTATCACAAATATATATTCATACTTATCTCATTATTGTATAAAACCTTTTTTCAGATCCAATTTAGAGAGAAAGTACTATGGACTGCTATTACGTTATTCATTTTCCTCGTATGTTGCCAGGTGAGTTTGTTACTTCCAGATGTTTACATCAAGCATAAGTAAGAACTTCACGTTTAAAGTCTCCTTTTTTTTCCCCAGATTCCTCTTTTCGGCATTATGTCTTCAGATAGTGCTGATCCTTTTTATTGGATACGTGTCATTCTAGCTTCAAACAGAGGTACTCTAATGGAACTAGGTATTTCTCCTATTGTCACTTCGGGTTTAATTATGCAATTGCTCGCTGGAGCAAAAATAATTGAAGTTGGTGATACGCCGAAAGACAGAGCACTTTTCAACGGTGCCCAAAAGTGTAAGCATAATAAATGGAACGCTAAATTCAAATTGAATTTATTTATCCCAAATTCTATTCGAAACAGAAGAGAATGAAGTTAACATTTTTCGTTGCAGTGTTTGGTATGGTTATCACTGTCGGTCAAGCTATCGTTTATGTTATGACTGGGATGTACGGCGATCCAGCTGAAATTGGAGCTGGCGTTTGTTTGTTGATTATCATTCAATTGTTTGTTGCTGGTTTGATTGTATTGTTGTTGGATGAACTACTACAAAAAGGGTACGGTCTCGGTAGTGGTATTTCATTATTCATCGCCACAAACATCTGTGAAACGATTGTCTGGAAGGCATTCTCACCCGCTACTGTCAACACTGGTCGTGGCACAGAATTCGAGGGTGCTGTGATTGCTTTATTCCATTTGTTGGCAACACGACAAGATAAAGTTCGTGGTTTACGAGAGGCATTTTATCGTCAGAATTTACCAAATTTGATGAACTTGCTTGCAACTATCTTGGTATTCGCTATAGTCATATACTTCCAGGTAATAATTTTTATTATAATTTAACGCAGATCACGTGTCATTGATATGAATAATTTAATATATGAACATCAATTTAATTGCAGGGCTTCCGAGTGGATTTGCCCATAAAATCGACCAGATATCGAGGACAATATAGCAGCTATCCAATTAAACTATTTTATACAAGCAATATTCCGATTATCCTTCAATCTGCATTAGTTTCGAATCTCTATGTTATTTCGCAAATGTTAGCAGTCAAGTTCCAAGGAAATTTGATCGTCAATCTTTTGGGTGTTTGGTCTGATGTTGGCGGTGGCGGCCCAGCTAGATCTTATCCTGTTGGTGGTCTCTGTTATTATTTATCTCCGCCAGAGTCTGTTGGGCATATTGTTCAAGATCCCGTTCATGCTTTTCTTTACATCCTCTTCATGTTGGGCTCTTGTGCATTCTTCTCTAAGACGTGGATCGAAGTATCGGGAAGTTCGGCCAAAGATGTACGTTTGTGATCAATTAATTTTCATTTTCAAAACAAGAATGAATAAGAATCATAACTCCGTGAATCTCATATACTTTCTATCGTAGGTGGCGAAACAATTGAAAGAGCAACAAATGGTGATGAGAGGACATCGTGACAATTCAATGATTCACGAATTGAATCGTTACATTCCTACTGCTGCAGCGTTTGGCGGCCTTTGTATCGGCGCTCTCTCAGTTCTTGCTGACTTCCTTGGTGCAATAGGTTCGGGTACTGGTATCCTGCTTGCCGTAACAATTATATATCAATACTTTGAGATATTTGTGAAGGAACAAAGTGAAATGGGTGGCATGAGCACATTACTATTTTAAATTCAATCATATATAGACATGAAAAATGGAGAACGTTTGGTTTTTTTTTCCTCAAGAACTGCATAAAGAAAATTTATGATCCCTCAACAAGAATGAATGATAACGAATTTCTACTTCTACTCTCCAGTTATCGAAAACAGCTGTATTTTATGAAGGAGTGAAATTACCGTCCGGTTATTTACTTATATCAGAAAGATATGGTTGTGTGGTGTGGTGTTTTTTTTTGTTTTTGTTTTTTTTTTCACCGGACTTTCAATGAAATGATAAGACTCTGACACCGGCGGCGAATAGTCTTGGAAAGGGCTGTCTTCCTGATGAATATTTAAAGAAAAAATGTTGAAATGTCATTGTACATAGAATTCTAACCGAATACCCGCATGAAGACGAGAATATTTGTTATCGTGAGCTCATGATTGACTGCCCTCGCAAACGCAACAAGCAGTCAAGGTGCGAATATTTATAGAGAGATGTAATTGCGGGTTTTTCTAAAAAGAAATGGACATTCTTACTGCGTTGGTCAACTTTTTATAGGATGTGTTACCCGCTTTGGATGATGGTCGTGCAACAATGGATTCCGACCAATCTCCTATGAGGTACTATCACATTCCTGTATTACTATTACTATTATTGTAATAATAATTATTATTATTAATATTATTCATAAAAATTAAATTAATTTTTCCTATTGTATTCTTGAAAGTTATTGATTTATAGATCTATCTTATATCAACATCACATATCCCTTAACTCATTACATATAATCGGATGTGCATTATCCATTCGTCATTCGAACATTCCAATTGTAGTTATCGCGTGAATGCATGTGTAAAAAATTCATTTTTCCTTGCAAGTGTCCAAAATTCATTTATTCTCATTGTAGAATAGTGTTGAATAAAGAGCTCCAGTTTTTCCAATATTTGCCAAGAGGAATAATCTAAGAGGATTTGTAAATCGTGCAGTGGGTGTTGAGATGTCTGTATCACGCCAAGCAATATTTGCACCTTCAGTGAGGGTGAACAATGCCGGTGAGGGTACGTTCTCGTGCATGTAAGCCCACACGCATTCCCTCATAACAGCATTGATCTAAAACATCAATTCGATCGTGTTATCAATCAGTAATGATAATTTATAATATTCAACAAAAACCATATTAATTTGTTATTATCTAACCTGCACGGGTGTGAGGATGGGTAAAATATCTCTCAAACAATTGAGTGGAGGGGGAAGCAATTGCCCAAGGGCCATGACATTGACCAGACGAGTTCCTTCAGCTTCATTCCAATTAGCCATTACAGTGGCTGCAATAGCCCTGAGCAGGACTGAACAATAAGCTAACGCTGGTCGATGTCGTGCAGTCATTTCTAATAGGGTCCATAAGAGAGGTACATCTATAAATATTCGTCGAATTTGTAAATCCCTCTCAACTGTGACCTTCGTGAATTCTTCATCGGGCCACGGCAGTCCATTATACATAATGTCAGGTGATACCAATTCAACAAGTAGCAAGCTGACCATTGTCATTGCATCTAAGTTCGGGTATTGGCATGTATCTTCATTTATGCAGCAAGCTTTAATTGCATCCAGCAGCATCAAACTGTTGAGCGCGATTGTTTTTTTATCTATACAATTTTCAGGAATGGATTTTCTTGGACCTTCACCGATAACTCCAGCATGAAACACGGATGAGTGCCGCTGAGCTAACATAACACTAGTGCCATGCTTATGATTCTGATGAAGCAATGAGAAACTTTTGACTTCTTCATCTGGTTTAACCTTGGCACCGAAAAATTTCGCCGCATCGCCATAAATACTGTTTTCCAGAAGCTCCCGTATTGCCAAAACTCTTGCACACGATGAACGCGATGTCATGAGTGTCATCAAGCGATTGGCGATATTTATGCCTCGTTGCTTCTTCATAATATTGTCTTCATTGATGCAGATGAAAAAATATCGAACAACTGCCCTTGTTAATTTAAGCGCTAAATCTACACTGTGGATATATTCATTCTCATTATTGATATATAATAAATCCAATGTTTTAATGATATTATGTGTTAGCTGATAGTCTTCAGTTTTCGTTAAAAGATTTGCAACCTGCTCCAAGTTCATATGAATTGCACGAGATACTAATTTGGATTCCAAAATCGCGACCTTATTACTATTTTCCCACTTCAATAGTAATGTCAAATTTGTGAAGAGTTGACATGCTCCATTATCCTTCAAGTCACTAAAATATTGAATGTCTCGCAATGCTTGTTCAACAGTTTGTGAAAGATAACCATAACTGGAGAGTGGATTCTCAGGTTCTGGCTTTATTACCGGGAATACAACGACATTTTCAGCAACTAAACGTACCAATGCCGCTAAATGGAAAGTTGATTGTGCATTTCTAAGGGAAAACGCAGCTGAAGAAATAATGACATTTGGACTCTGAGTACCGAGCAAAGAGATGAGTCTTACTGCAGTTTGAATTCTCAATGGCTGAGGATCCAGAAGCAATGGAACAACCAAAGCCAAGTCTTGCTTTATAGAGGTTAATAATGGAATCCCAGCGTTGTGAAGGCCTTTTACACGCATCATCAAGTCAATTTCTTCGAGAATCATCTCTAAAATTTCACGACAAACGTTTTTCACAGTGAGAGCCGCATTGACTCCATGATATCCCACATTGCTCGTATTCAAACTTGTATCCAAGAGAATACTTATAATCTGCCATGCTTCTTGTTCACATGCAAGAGCTAAACGAACAGTCAATTCGATCAATACATCGGGCTGATTGTCGAAATAACTACACCAATCAGCAGCGAACAGTGCTAATCGAGGAATCACATCTGGCCTGACTGGAAACACTGAAAAATATGGTAACAATATCATTTGATGTCGAACGATATCTCAGCAGATATCGAAGATGGAAACAATTTACTTACTTGCCTGAAGGACTACAGTCGTTATCACTTTCAGAAGAAGCGGTGACACAGAGGCGAGCTGCAATAGATATGGTACTGTTGCTCTCTTTTGTCTCCTCGTTAATTCATCATCGTTCGTATTTTCATTTAAACTCCATTTAAATAGCTCTAAGAATGCTTCTTTAATGTCGTAGAAATGACTGCCGGCTAAATGACTCAGGATTGCAATTACTGAATTTAATGGTATATTTTGTGCATTTTTCTGAATACCACTAATAGAGAAGTCTTTGAGTCCCCATAACAAAACTTTTCGAATTACAAGATTTGGAAAACAGCTACCTATGTGAGCTACTACCCAGTTGAAATATGGATTATATCCTGCAATTGATTCAGTCAGGACATTCATACAAGATTCTCCCTCTGTGCTAGAGAGACATTTGATGCATCTGGCTGAAAGATCAATCAGAATACGAGTTGTTCGGAAAGAGAGCCAGTGCTTGAGATAATCATTTATCCCGGAATCAGCGGATAGATTTCCCCTCTTTGCATAATGCCAAGACAATTTCCCTGCGGAAATGAATGATATTCGTATATTGTTGTACAGATGATTCGACAAACTAAATAATTACCGAGCAAGTCCAGAGACCAACTGGCGATAAGTGGCGCCCAAGCCTGAGTATTTCCATTTACAATATCAGTTAATACAATATGTATTTCAGGCACTATGACGTTCATAACTGCATCATCGGGTAATGAAGAATTACATTGTATCTGTGAAGGAATAAGTATGTGGAAATGATTGTCAATATTTCGATATATCATAAAACCAACATATTCGTATGAAAACTAACCTCAATCTGACGAATTTGCCGGTTAACAGCAAGAAAAAAAATTTTACGCAAGTATTCTAAAATTGCTTCCCGAGCTGCAGGAAGATTTTTTAGAAGGGTCAATGCTCCTTTTGTCACTTCATGGGTGTTAGTTCGTTGACATTTTTTCACAGATTCTGGAATAAATTTTCTCACCTCTGCCAATATTTCTTCTGGGGATAAAAGTTCTTCATATTCAAGCATCTTCATGAATTATATGCTTCATTTCAAAATGAAGAAGAAATTTAATTTTTCATTATTGCATAATGAATTTCCATAAAATCCCCTGAAATGCCAAATAGATCGATCAATTTTGGCACATAGCAGTAACAAGTTGAGTATGAAAAAATACATATATGCTGTGAAAAGTGGAGAAAAATGGTGGATAACTTGTATGATCAGTAGGGGCAACCTTGTATAGATTACATCACTAGGTGCTTTGTCATAAAAATTATTAAATAACATCTCTACAACCGATGATGGATAATCATAATACAAATATTCGTATTTGACATTCGTGTCGTCCACATTATAAAAATAAGATTCATTGAAAACAAGTGAGTTGATAGTTTTTTTTTGTTTTTTTTGTCATGTGTTTTTCCTTACACTCTATTGTCAATAAAATCAGTCAATACAGTGTTTATGGTATACATATGGAATATTCCGTTGATAAAGTCGTACATAAATATTTTTATAGAATTAACAAAATGTAGAAAAAAGGAAAAAAAATACTGTGATGTGAATGAAATTTAGATGTAGTAAATTGGAATTATATAGCAGCTGCATTATGTGTCAACGTCTTTTCTTTTTCTCTTGCTTTCGGCCACGATGAGGTTTGCGAGGAGTTACTTGTGGACTGCTCTCAGAACAATCAATTTCACTGGTAGTGTCTTCCTATGATTATAACATTCATCGCGATGATAATAAATACGTAAGTTGATGGAAGTGTCACTGAAATCACATACCTTCAGCGATGGAATAGTATCACCTGGCCAATTATGATAAATAGCTACAGTGAGTATGCAAATGACTTGGAAGACGGCGCCGACATACAGACCATACCTAATAATTTGTTCAAATAGAGTTTCCTCATCTGGCAATAAGAGCCTTTTTATATGTTCGTTTTCCATCCCTCAACCCTTATCACCTCGTTCACCGTATGTATAACCAGAAAGAACATTTACCAATATTTTTTCTATGGATACAAATGGAAAATTAAAATAATAATAATAATAATAATAAAAGAAATTATGAGAATTGAAACACCATATGTAGTACAAATTTTTCAATTTAATAAAAGAAAAAAGTGTCTACCTTTATCTGCCTTTATCTGTAATAGCGGCATCGAATGCCAACATTGAGTGTGCAACACTGTAACTCCCTGACAATCGATATATCCAAATAAAAAACACAATAGTCGAATATGTGACGTTCAACATGCTGCGCGAAGTTGCGCTCATGGAATTTTTATTGGTGCCAACATAGCAGATATCTTCCATCCATTATATATTATGCGCGCAGAATCAAATGCTCATCTGAATCGAATAATTATTTTTTTGTACTGTTATGTACATTTTGCTGCTTCCAAATTAATTTCACATAAAATAGTATAGAGTTTATGTTAAATACACTAAAATTTTTTGGATTATATTGTATTTAAAATCCAATTGTCTCAATGCTTTTTGCACGCAAGAATTAGGTCGTGTTCGATCAATCTCGCAACACCTCGATATGATAACATCTACGAGGCTGATATCAGTCGGTATTGACAATACTACACAACTGTTGTGAAATTGTCCAACATTAATTGACCAAAATTTCCGTCCAGAGGTCTCTTATATCAGAGAGAAGAATTTCTACTCCAGAGAACAATTTGAATCACTGTCTTATCGTGAAATGCAGTGAAAAGTTGGTTTAACAAACAAAAGAATTTACCATATTATCAGAAAGTTTGAAATGGAATTGGTTGTCTTTCTTTGATGCATCTGACTTTATTGCGACTGCAAGTATTGGTTGGTTAATGGTTGTGTATGAATCAACTGACGCGAAGACGGATAATTGAATTTGGCGCCTTGCAAATGTTGCCGGAAGTCGTCTGGTTTGAGGCTACATTGCTTCGGAGTCCGTGGATGTGAACCGTTGTTTTGCACAGAAGAATGGCTGCCATCTTCAGTTTTCGATGGATGTTTTCTCGAGAGTTCGCCAATTCTTGGATTTATCTCGGTAAACAATAACGTAATTGTGCGTGAAAATGCGTATCAACATCTTTTGCAATGTAAAGAGTGATTTACTTTTAATGATAACAGTTGCCCTTGTGCACGTTAATACGAAAAATGATTGTGTTTACATCCAAGTTTGAAGTCAGCCTCTGTATTTCTGTCACAGTGAGGTAAGAACCTAATTATTTTCCAATGTATCGCCGCGAAAATAGATAACCAAGTGGACGCACATAAATACCTGAGAAGGCATATGAAAATAGTTCTTTTTTTCATGTCAAATGTGTCGTTGTAATTTTCATCTTCTGACATTTCTCCGGATATTCATCATGTTATATCCATCAATTGTTTCTAATATCTTCGATAATTATTGTGCCATTATAAATACTCCAACGTTTTCAATATTCATTATTATTCCATGAACAATCAGTGATGTTAGTAACGTTACTAAAACATGGACCTAACCAAGCTGTTCTAGAGCGTGAACATCTCCAGTTTCCCATCTCCATATTCAATCATTGTGCTTCATTTATTATTTTCCTGCGTAATCGTCCAAAGTTAGCTACTAAATACCTAATATTTACAATTTCATATATATTCTTCTGTTTAAACTGTCTTTCATATGAATATTCAAACAATTTAATCAGGTAAATATTCGTACATACATTGGTCGTATGATAATTTCGGACAGATTGCACTCCACCGTCTATTTGAATGGGGTAAAAAAAAAACCAAAACAAAACAAAAAAACGCGTAGAAATCTTAGTAATTTTTTAACATCTACAATATCATATCAGAACTTTCGATAATATCAGAGTAATGAGAATAGGAAAACATAATATTCTTACTTCCTCTTATCAACTAATCTTTATTACAAGGCATTGTTTTTTCAATATATATATATTCAATAGAATGAAAAAAATCATTCATATGGTAATGACAGTATCCGATCGGTCCAAGTGTTAATACATATCTAGGAGTTGTGGCAATGTCAATGAGTAATGACAACGAACAATAATGAGGATTTGTGAAAATACAGTTGGCTCATTCGACTTTTTCAATCATATTTCACATGTTTTCATGGAAAATTTCATAGATGAGTTTTCTATCAGTGGTTTATATCCTAATCAATTGCATGTTGGATATAAAATAAATTTTGTTATGTATGTGTAGGGTTATTTTAATCGTCAGAGATGTATGTGGGTAGCAACAAATTTAAAAATTCATTCGAAACATTGTAAAACAAAAAAGTGAAAAGAGAAGCAAAAACAACAACAATATGTAACCTATTTATTCGTGATTATTCGTGATGAATCCATCGTGATCGTGCTTGAACACTTCTTAGCATTAAAGGGGATCTTGCCATTTGTTCAATTACAAATTGAATGTAAATGATAGATATCCGCCGTTGAATATACATTAAACAAGAAGAATGTTTATAAATTATCAATATGATGAAAAATTCACTTCACGTTCCCGGCGGGAAGAGAAAAAAAATTCTCCAGATGGCGTCAATGTAGCATAACAGCCATGTTAGTTTACTCCCCTCACTTTGCTCGCCTGATCTTCACGATCCGCGTAATTCCCCTGTGCCGCCATTATGTTCACCTTATTAGCCTTTGCTTCACCACGTTATTTTCTCATTCTTTACGTTCATCTTACTTTTTTCTCCTCCCATCCAAAATCTCCACATCTACATCATATTGTTCGTCAAAACTCTATCTTAATCTCATCATCGTGGTGCTAAATAAATACACCGTAATCTTAATGTTATCTTCACGTTATACCTTTTGAATCATGATTTCTGTATGTTTTCCTGTATTTGTGATGGCTAACTATTGTATCTATCCGCTGCTTCCCCACTTCAAAACACCATTGATTTTACGTATATTTAATATAATATAATGTGATCGATACACAATTTTACGACACAAATTCAAAATGTAATGAAACAAAACCAAGACCAAGGAGTCACGAGCATCAATGCGAGGCGACTGCAAACATTCTCGTGAAGATTTCGTCTCTAAATATTTTATATAAAATAACAATTTTTACACGAAATTTGAAAATAACGCTTCGTCATAATGTGTATGCACATGATTATGGTAATGGTGGTAGTAGTGGTAGGGGAAGTCGGAAGTATATGAAATGAGACAGTAGAATCAGTTGAACTGCCTCAGGTCTCGAGCCCTCTGTTTGTTCAACTATCATATGCAGCGGCACAACATCATATGTTAGGTTAGTTACATTTACGTTCTCAACTAGGAGGTACAACGACCTTCTCTATCACGATTTTATTACAAATCCGCATTGCACTTTCTTGATGTCATGTTATGCATACAAGCAAACCGGGCTATAATTTCATTTATATGTGTAATCGCATCGATGAATTTTTGTGGATATAATATCTACTCATAGATATATATATATCATGTCGAAAGATTCCCTCGGATTCCCTACATGTATTTAATATACTTGAAATCACGATATTGACATATATGAAATTATGTTTTGATTGAAAAATATGTATACTCCTACCCGTACCTTTCATACTAGTATTGTTATCTCAAAACATTGGGATTACATGTTATAATATCACCATATGATCATACTAGATTGGTATGCGCATAAAAGTTACAGAAGTTCCATTCAAAATTTCTCAAAATGAACGACCGATGCGCACTGTAACTTTATATTACATATCAAAATGAAATGTAACACACGGAGAAGAGAATTGCGGGTAATACTTGTATAGTCGCTGCTGCTACTGAAAAATAAAAGAGCAGCAAATGCTTTACAAAATATACAAGGTCCTGGTGTTCTACTTACTGTGAACGAACTATGAATTGAACATAGCAGAAAGCGAAATGGATTGATAGATTTGGGGCTGTTGATGTGAAATCAAATGATACAAAAGATTCTGCAGTTTATTGGATATTTACTATATATGTAATTGAGTTAATGTTAGTTTATATACAAGGTACACTATTGCATTGAACCTGAATTATGGTGAAAAATTTACGAATCTCGACGAAATGTCACTGGTCGTTCACATACGTTGTCTTCGTTCTTTTCATATCCATATATTTATATAAATTTACATCGTATGCCATGGTAAATAATCGCTCAACTATTGTTTCATCTTGGCAATATAGACGTATTAGTACTATGCCATTATCCTTTTCTTCTTACCAATGACTTTAAACTGATTTTCATCAGTACTCGTACGCTTCAGAACAACGATTGCGCAGGACTACAAATTATCTTGTAGTTCCTACAATATTATACATATAAATTGTTGTTGCAAGGAAGAATACGCGGTATGAAATGTTAATTAATAGTAATGAATGGAAGCATGTGTCAGTTTGGATAAATAGTTTTTGGACATTTATTTTTCATTCTACCCATCAAGTCACATAAAAGGATATAAATGAGATTAACCACGTGAATTTAAATATTAATCGGTCTCTAAAATGTATCAGACAAGAAAAAAGGCATTATATTATTTGAATAACAGAATGTTTCGACTAATAATTCGGGCTCATGCATCGAATCAATGCAAGGGTCGAGGTACGCCAAGTAGGTCGCTACAGATTCCATCGCTGCCAACCGACCACATCGTTGTCGTTTAGATATTATAAGCTGTGTAGTGTTGGTGGTAGTGGTGGTATTATATAGATTCACGTAAAAGCATACAACATTCTCTGTGGAGAAGTTTTCCACCAGCGGTATGAAAAACCACGTGCAACCTATATAAGACGGGAAAAACTGCGAGCGACCACTCTAAATAGTTATATATTTAAGGGGTTGCGGTACCAGCAAATACAGATCAAAGGGAAAAAATTTTCTTTTAATGTCGTGTTATGATTTATTTGGATTGGGATCATATTAATTGTTCTGGCCTTTCATTGTTGATTACTTAATGTGCATCATCAAATAAATGATTCATTCCAGACGTCACAACATACGTGGGCCTAACTTCTGTCGCCTTTTGAAATTCGGGACAACCAGCTGAATGATCATGTTATTCAACCATAAATTATTCTGAAGGGACAATGATAGACAATATTTTGGAGTTTTCATTTGTGAATAATGAACGACTCTCCAACTGAAAAGGGGGCTGTGTCTTGGATTTGATTTTGTTACTGAATAATAGTGCCTCTATCTGGTTCTGGTTGAACAATGACACTCCAATTCCATCAACTTAGAATAGATCTTTTTAGTTCTATATCATCAAAATAATAATGTAATATCACCAGAATATGAATAGCGCGCAATAAATATATGTATAAGTGATTGTTGTTTTTCTTCACACTATCAATCGCGACATAATAGCTGGTATTGTAACACAAACCTGTTAAGGAACACCATATATGTCTGGATATGTCTTGGAATTTGCAGTAACTGTGTATTCATCACGAGAGTCATTTGATAATTTCAATCTATGACTATACTTTTGCATAAACGTTTATTTTTTACAACAACAACGGACTAAGGAACGCGGTAATATCCAATCACACGTAGGAAACTGAACTGAACGATCTATGACGAAGTACGAAGTCATAATTTCACCCAATAATTACGCACTTGAAATGGTTGTCTCTTCCGTTCTAATACTTCTTGATAATACTTCATTACTGTTGAACATTTATAAGCTTATGATCCACCTATAGAGACACAGGTCATGCCAATAATGTTATCACAATGATATATTTTTGTTTCAGTATATGGTCGAAAATTCTCAAATAATTTATAAATAAACCGCAGGCACCGTCGCCACATTGCGGTGAAGTCCTGTTGACGAAATTTTGGACGTGCAAACGACGAAGACAACGACAAAAAAAAAAGAGCAACAATAACATTTGGCGTGTTCAATTAGATTTTTCGGCCGGTCATAGCAAAGCTTCCAACACGTCTACCCCGTCGGTAATAAAATTATCCGGTGGCGCGGCTGGAGGGAGTGGATCCGAGGAACATCAACCCTCGGGTCCCAAGCCACCGGAGAAAAATACGACCATATCTGATGGCAGCAATGGTCTTACTGAGACCACCATGAGTTTTGTTTTGGAGTTGGGTTCTACTGAAGGAGATGATGGATCTAACAACGGTCAAATAACGACATTGAGTTTACGGGAGAGACCTTTAAGTGAGCCTATGAGCTTTGTTCTCAAATCAGATTCACACGATCACACAGTCGAAAAATTACAAAATGAAGATACAACGCCAATAACGTCAAGTGGAATAACTAACACTACTATTGTATGTCCGAGCAATCAAACCAGAATTCCAAAACAATCAAATTTAGGGAAAAATACTTGTAACTTGAATCCGAGTATCACTGCCGCGGTCGTTAGATCATCAACAATCGTTTACCCAACAAACGATCTCGGCAACGAGACATTCAAGATGAGCATTGACCCTGACGCGGCTGCTCGAGTCATAACGCAACGATCGCCTGTATCAACAACACAACAACCACAATATATTCCAGAAATTGTTTCCCCTACGACATCATCCATTACAGTATCTAGTTCCACAACGCAAACTCTGCCCTCAACAGTTATGACACCAGTCAATAATGTAGCAAATTCAATACAGTCACCAAAATTTCAGGTGACTTATGAAGTTTCCCAATGTAATAAGGAGCAGTCATTAATGGCCAATCAAACAACTGTGCCACAGAAGATTGTCAGTGCAACGACCATAAAGACCGTTCCATCGGTGATGTCAATGCCCAATATTCAGAGGTTGCAGACAAAAACTCCGGGCGTCATACCTATTCAATCTGCCAATATTCAGAAAATGAAAACTATTGCGAGTGTCAATAATCAAGGAGTCGCTACTAAAAGTTATATGTCTAGAGTTCCGACCGTGCCAAAGACACCCGTACTATCTGCCGCAATCGTCCAATCTGCGCCGACAATTCAAACTGTAAGCAACATAAACATGCAGCGTGTCCAGCCAAATAGTCAGAAGGGTATTTCGTTACCAAAGTCGCAAAATCAGGTGACAATGAATTCTAGAGTCAACTCAAGTTCTAAAGTCCAACACCCAGTTGATCAGGCGCGGGCACTCCAAAAAATTGCAAGCTTGTCACAAAAAACAGTTGCTGTCCAGAAACAACCACTGCAACAACAGAAATTACATCAAATCGCCAGTGTCCATAACGTTCAGAAGAGTCTTGGTGCTGGAATACAAAAAATGTCATTGACCATCCAAACAGAACCACAAACTTCCAATAATACACCGCAATTACAAAATGTACAGCAGCAGAGATCTCAAGTAGTTCTGCCTGTACAAAAAACCCAAACAACTGTGGTTACCAATAATCCAACGAAGAATGTCCCAATAGTTAATAACGTTAAGAGTTGTAATGCGCCTAATGTCACTAAGGTGATGACGAATCCATTAACACCAATTACTAAAGCTCAACTTGTCACTCAGTCACCAGCAAATTCACAGCATGCCCACCAAGTTCAACAAATTGTAACCCAAGTCGCCACACAGCAGCTGACTGTTTCCAAACAACAACCAGTCACATTGCAAGGGAGCCGAATTACCTCAAATACTAATGCCCATCAATCCAAGCTAAATTTGATTCCGCAAAATGCGTCAGTGCCCAGCCTGCCAATCAATCAGAAAGGATCAGTTGTTGTGACGGCCAAAATGCAATCTCAACAAGCACAAATGCTTCTTAGGGTGGGAGCAATGAAAAGTTCTCCAAGTGCAGGGCAACCTGGTGTAGTTAAAACCGTTGGTCAGAATACTATGAACCTTGAGGCTAATCCACAAGTCGGAAAATCACAGACGTTTAGTCGGTCATTGAATGCACAGCCGATGAAAATAATTCAACACCATCAACAACAGCAACAATTGACAAAACAGAATTTGATTTCCAACACCACAGCAGTTCAAAAACCACCTGGGTTTATAAAAACAATTCCAGCACAAAAATTGACTCAGCGGAATAACACACAATCGAAAGCTACAGGAATCAAAGCATCCCCGAATACGATTGTGAATACAGTAAAAAGTCAAGGCCCTAATCCTGTGATATCACAGAAAATGAACGTTCGGACTATTCCCCCGCAATTGAACGCAACAGTTTCGATGCTGCACAAAAATCCTGTAGCAAAAAATCAGGCGCAAAATATTCAACAAAAACAAACTGTTATATCGCCGCAAAACCTCTCATTAGCTGTTCGGTCGATCCCTGACGAAATCAGAACAGTATTACCGATGCTACCATCTGAAATTCTAGAAGCTGATGTTAAGTGAGTACCAAGATTTTCTTATGAAAAAATAATTTATTATTTTGAATTGAAACAATTTCGTATCGTCTTCTCCTTTTCAGTAGTGAATTAAGTTCACAAATATTAAGAGCCGATGACAACTGTCAACAATTATCCGAGTCACCTGCTCGAAGGATGCCACTCCCTTACGAGGTGATTCATCAAACTTACTACTCCAAGCTTTCATTTCTTCAATTTTCCTATTTTTCAAGTGATTGTCAAGTGATTGTTATCGTGTTTAATAAATTGCTACCATCTTTTTATTCTATTCCGCAATATTACATCTCTGTCGTTCCTTTTTATATTAGCCTGTAAAATATTTGTCATGTTTGGTGACAGTGTGTGATGTTGCATGGTTTGAAACAAACCCTTGTCTAATTGTAGTGTCTCCAGTTTGTCCTTCAAGACCACAACTATGGTGCTCCACCGCCGAGAACTCCACCGCCAGTGTCGCCACCACCACATCCGAAGCAACAGCAACCAGTAAATGGTGCACCAGGATCAACAATACAACATTCATTTATATACAATCCGAGTAAGAAAACTTTTCTCCAACATACTTGATGAATTCCATTGTATCATTATTGTACAATTGATTGTTTTAAATTATATTTCAAGTTAAGAGCGACAGCAACGTAGCCGATGACGCTGCGAGTGCTATCAGCAGCGAAACAGGGAGAGAAGTAGGTCCTGAAGGGGAAGAAACGGAAACAGCGGCCGAAGGTGAAGGTGACGACGAGGACAGCATCACTCGTTGTATTTGTGAATTCGAACACGACGATGGTTACATGATTTGTTGCGATCGTTGTGTTGTTTGGCAGCACGTTGATTGTATGGGAATCGACAGATCAAATATACCAGATGAGTATCTTTGCGAGATATGTCGGCCACGTCGCGTTGATCGTCAACGAGCTCGTGCCTTACAAATGCGTAAACGTGAAGAACTCCTCAACTCTGATACATCATCAGATACATCTTCGACAAGTTCTGCTGACACAGACGTAGGAGGAGTGAATGCCTCTTCGAAAAAACGCGTGTCTCAGCAACAACAGCAGCAGTCTCCAGTACCACGTAGAAAATCTGATCTACCATCACAGTTGCGCAAGCTGAACAACAGCAACATTATTAATAACAATAACAGTAATAATAATAATAATAATAATAACAGCGGCGGCGGCGGCGGTAGCAACAACAACAACATTAATAATAATGATACTAATAACAGTAATACTAATGATCATGGTAGTAATAATAGTAATAGTAACAACAATATGAACAATAATAATATGAATACTAATAACAATAATAATAATAACACCACCACGAGTAATACCAATAACAATAACCACAATGTGGGAAAAAGACAGAGACGAGATCAACATCCACGTCAAGCGAATGTTGCTAAAAGAAAAGAAACCGCGAAACGTGGTCCTGGAAAAAGGAAAGCAAAGCAACGTCGAGTCAGTTTAGAGGGCGAAGAAGACACACAGGATGCGTGGGGTTCAAATATGACGCCACTGAGACAGTGGATCGAACGATACGAAGAAGCTGTGACCAATCATTATAGTCCTGAGTTGAGAGCGAGAATTTCTAGTATAAAAGTTAATGGAACGCACAGTGATATGAGACAAAGTAATATGAGTAGTGTGGCAAGCGGAAAATGTCGACTCAATGTTCATAGTAACAGTCTTCGTTTCCTGATTGCTACCATGTATCTTCCACCAAATACACCGGTGCTAGAGTTACGAGGCAAATATATGCTTAGTACACAGCATAGATCGTCGCATCCGCAGGGAAGGCCACATATTCAACGACCTGGACCTTTTGTATTTTTCTATCGATTACCGCGGGATGGAACCGAAGTTTGTGTTGATACTCGAACCTACGGTAATGACGCAAGATTTGTTCGACGGAGTTGTAAACCTAATGCTGAAGTGAAACACTGTATCGAGAAAGGAACATTGCATCTCTATATTGTCACCACAAGTGCAATTGAGAAAAATGTTGAAATTACCATTCGCCATGAGCCACACGACCTCATGCTGTTACCCAGTTCTGGCTCGTCGTCGGTGACACTTGCATGTGCTTGCGGAAATCCTAGAACATGTCAAATTCCCACTATAACACCAATTGTTGGTGCTCGCAGAAGTAGCAATGGTTCATTGACTGAGAATACTGAAGGCAGAGAGAAGAGACGACGAGGAAGAAGAACTGCAGTATGTGATGATAGTGATCCAACTTCAAAATCTACGGTAATCGACGCGACTATCGCTCAGACTACATCGAGTGCAACAATATCAGCAATTGTATCAACAGTGACGTTACCAACGTCTAACAAAATAACAAGCACAATGACTACACCATCCTCGACTTCAACAATGACTACATCAACATCATTAGCTACAGTCACTTCAACGTGTGCATCTGCCATAGAATCAGCATCTACATCGTTACTAACGCCGCGAGTATCACCAAGAGAAGAAACTAATGTCACGAGTCCTCAGCCTCTTCAAGTATTTCTTCCGGTTTCACAAACCGCTGAGCCACATGAATCAAAAAAGGATAAGAAAAAGATGACACGTGAGGAGCGTAAAATGGAAGCCATAATGAAGGCATTTGAGAGACTAGAGAAGGCTGAGCAGAGAAAACAAGAGGTGCAAGCAAGAAATGCTCAAAGAAAAGAGTCTGGCGGTGCTCACAGTGACAATGACGATTCATCTTTGAGTCATTTATCGAAACCAAAGCCACAACACACCGAAAGACCTGTGAGACGCAAGCGACGGAAGGGTCGTGCAAGAACAACAAGTAGTTCACAGTCAAATAGCAGTCGTAGAACACGACTAAATTCTGCTGACTCCGACATGTCATCCGGCGAAGAAAGTGCTACAATGCAATCGCCGCAATCAGCCAATCAAGTATGTCTGCCGAATCGCGACCCTCAATTTTCTTTACGTCTACATACTCCGACAAAAAATGATAATGGTGATCCGATGGGCCGAGAAAGTGGTAGTCAAATTATACCAACTGCGGCAGGACTTCTACTCGCATTAGCTAATTCAAATATAACTGGCCCCAGTTCTCCACCATTGCAACAACCTATCCCAAGCAAAAGTCCCACATGCGATAGTGGCGCAAGCAGCAGTTCTCAAAGTTCAACTCCTTCGACACCGTTATCCTCAGCTTGTCTTTTAGTAGCAGCAGCAGTTGGGCCCCTGGCTCCTGGTTTCAAATTTCCTAAAACTAAAAAAATTATGATGAACGAGTGGTTACGGGAGTCTCCAGATCCATCACATGCTCACGTGCAAATTCCACACGTATCGCCGAATGCATCAATGACATTACCATCATCCCCAGGACCAACAAGTCTTTCTAATAGATCAACAGATTTTTCATTACCTCCAGATCCCTCACCCGAATTTTTGTCCCAAAGTTATGCAGCAAAAGGCTTAGCAACCCTTGTTCAGGCTGCAAACTCTGTTTCTGGTATGTGTGATTCCCCACCACAACGAAAACAATCTATAGCTGTCACTGCTGGATGCCCAGTATCTTCTGGCTCTGCGAAAAAGCGATGGTTACGTCAAGCAATATCTGAAGAATGTGATTCACCGAATAGTCGACCTGAAAGTCCGCCAAGTGAAATGGTAGCACCACCGAAGAAACGTAGAATTGCCAGAGAAAGCATTTCTTCCGATAATTATACTCCACCAACAACGCCTACACTCCTGATATCGGACTCTGGAACATTGAACGCTACCTGTTCAGTGGAGAATGACTCCGTCGGACAATCACCACAGTCGCCATCAGCATTGGAAGAACCAACGAAGGATGATTATGAATGTGAACAAATGAAAGAGGAAACAAATTCTGGATCGGAGAAATCAGAGTTTTATGAAGCAATTAAATCGAAAATATACATTGATGAGTCAATTCGGCTGTCGAAACCAGTAGATGACATTCCGAGTTCGGTAGTTCCTGAATGCATCTTAACAGCAACTACAAGTATGATAAGCCCGAAAGTAAAGAGTGAGCTACTGGAGATTCACGAGGAAAAGGAAATTGAAATTGAAAAAATAATGAACATGAAAGAAGAGAAAAACTTGGAACATCAACAATTTTTCATTGATTCAGGCAAATGTCCAAGTCCAATAGTTAATCCTACAGAAACAGAATCAGCCATTCCGCATGTAGTTGAAAAGGCAATTGCCAAACAAAAAGTCGATGAAAATGATACAGAGTTGGCGGAATGGAAACAACGTGCTGTGGAAATAAAGTTAGACTTCTCTGATAGCATGAACGAGACAGTAATAACTCGTTTGAACAAAAATGAGAGATTGAGAGATGATTTGAAGACTGGATATAATAAGGAAGTACGTCCGGACGACGGTACGTCGATTGATGAATTTGATGTTGAGGCTCAGATGAAAAAAATTACGGGCGATGACGGAAATGATTATAGAGGAAAAATTGATACGAATTCTGAGAAAGATAAAAGCATGGATGGAATCGAGGGACTCATGGATAGTTCGAAAGAGGACTCAGAATCCGAAGATCGTGATATAGACGATTTCAAAGTCGGTATTGAACCAAGGCATTTTAAGGAATTTCACAATGAAATTAAGGGAACGACTTTCGAGGAATACAAAAAGTTCTCCAACAGTGATGAACCTACTAAGGATAAAGCGATTGACGTGACGTCAGATAAGTCTCGTGAATCATCGAAGCTCGAACTACCGATAAATTCTCTGATATCCTCTGAGGACTCGCTGTTTGATTCCGTATCTTCAAATCTCGAATGTGAATCTATAATAGATCCACCAAAAATATTTCATACAATTCCACCACTAAGTGAAAGAATTCGAAAGAAAGCAGACGCTTCGACCATATCGAAAAAAACTCTTACTCATGAAGCCGCCATAATTGAATCTACAATTGATATGGAATCAATTGAATTATCACCGAGCGGCGTGCAGCAAACGGAACTTTCAACGGCGTTGCGAGAACTATTGGCGGCAAATATTGACGAAGAGCCATCGAATTTCATCACTACAGAAAAAGTGTCAGAGAATAATAACGCAATGCATGGTTCCGATTCAATAGTTTCTGAACAGCCGCGCTTCAAAGATATTTCTCAAGCAACAATGAATGCTCCGAAACCAATTGCAGAAGATCCGGCGCTGTTCTCCATTAATGCATTACCGCCCCCACCATTGTCGACACCGCCGCCACCTCCACCTCCACCACCACCTCGAATGGAAGTTCGAAGATTGAAAGATCCTCGTACAGCTATTCCTAATGAAATGCGAGTCACGTCTCCAAAACAAGATATTCCACGACCAGTGAAGCGCAAGGTTAGAACGGTAGGAATGTAGTTAAGTCTACTCAAGGTAGACTGCTTTTTACTTAGTTTTAGAAGGAACAATATCTTATATCAGCAATTCTGAAATTGTTCTGCGCTCATTATTTGTTGCATGTCTCAATACAAATGCATTTTTCGACATTATAATTTGCTGTTATACGTTTATATGAGTTGCACCAAGTGATTTTGATTTCAAGTGTAAAAAGAGACAAATATCACAAGCAGATGAAACACATGGGAAAATATTAATTTTCAACCATTTTATAGCTGTCAATAACTGAATATCGGAAACGCAAACAACAATCCAATGCGTCGTTAGAACCTGAACCATCCACTGACGCATCATCATCAGATAAAAGCCCTATTCGAGGGCGTTCTGACAGTGCTAGTAGCGGCACATCATCTCTCAGCTCTGACGAAGAAAGTGCGAAAGTCACAAACGATTCACCATGTCTAACGACTCTGCCACTCTTTATAAACGCTGATAATGATGATCGAAAAGGTAATAATTTTATTCGCTACTAATATATATATCCGGCAGGGTATTCAACTCTGTCTTCAGGCAAACCATGGGGGTGAAATGAGGGTGGTGTGAAAGTCTGAAAATTAGTCAATTTGCAGGTGGTGATGAAGGAATAATGGGTTGGTCCGCAGCGCCAACACTTGTCGAGCGACAGCGCGAGAATCTTACGGAAAGACTCAAACGTGAATTTGGACTTTTCCTCAGCGACGATGAAGAGGAACGCGCCCGGAAGCAGGGTATTTATGTTACATTCAAATTGTTACCGTTTCATGAAACATTGCAGAGATATTTCACAATTCATTTTTGATATTATGTTTGTATTAGGTTTAACCGCAGAAGCAATATTGAAAGCTCGTAGCGAGGCTGCTGCTTTACCGCAATCAACAATTGCAGGCATTACGCCGTCCACATTTTCACCACCTCGGTTGCCACCACAACCTTACATACCACCTCCTGGATCAGCGCCTATTTATTGTCCGCAATTCCCAACAAAAGTATCTTCATCTGGTCAGTACCAGAGCTTCTCACTGCCCCAACAAATTACGCCATTATCATATCCAATACAACAATCGTCTATTTCCACTTCAGTCGCGACGCAGGCTGCACAGTTTCTAGTGCCGCAAGCACCACCAGGCGCCAACCCATATCCACCACAATCTAATGCCACAATGAATGCGCCTCTGACTGCGACGCGATTCGTACCTAGGACGATCAAAACCTCATCTCCGCCGTGTGCTTTATCATCAAATTTTACAGCATCTAACCAGAATCAGAAGCCTCACTTCAATCATCCACATTCTACCCCCAGAACGTAACTATGCACTAGTTTGGTGTGCATTGAGCATTTGGAGAGAAAGCAGAAAATAATAATAAACAGATTGTTGTCGGTATGTTGTTATATGGCCTAAGGTTGATTCATTTCCCATGAAATAGGTGAGTTCGCATTTTTTCACATCAGATTGTTTAGCCGTGAATAGCTATTATACGTGTTGTGCATCTCAATTGCTTTCAATCAAGTGGAGGTACTTCACTACAAAATGGAGAAAAAAAAACACAACAAATACATGTGGGCTTGAATGAGTTTAGTGAGGAAAATAAATCAAGAAGAACATAAAAAACCATAGTGGGGAATTGAATTTCATAAAATTTATGGTAGGAATAGAATATTGTAGATCTGAAAGGGAAATCACTATAGAAGCTAATTTCTTGGTATATCTTTAATGAAATTCCCGTTCAACACGAACACAATATCATATTTGCCCATCGAAGGAATTATAATAATTGTATAATGTGCAAATTCAACGCACCCGTATCGTTTAACCAGTGTGTAAATATTACTTCACTCATAAAAACAAATTGCATAATATTGTATTATCGACAAAATGATATATTTAATAGGAGTAGTATACGTATTATAAAACGATTAATCTATTACTAATAATCCAGAGGAGATGTGTTTAGACTTGATTATGTGCCACGCTGCCAGAATATCTTAGTAATTAGTTGAAAAAAATTTGAATAATAAGAATTTAAAATTCGCAGCGTGATTCTGTTTACTTGAGTCATCTATATTTTATATTTTCATTGTGAAATCTTCGATGATTAGTTATTAATAAAT
The DNA here is from genome assembly GCA_030523085.1 of Meteorus colon. Taxonomy (NCBI): domain Eukaryota; kingdom Metazoa; phylum Arthropoda; class Insecta; order Hymenoptera; family Braconidae; genus Meteorus; species Meteorus colon. Next base: position 57,571 of record JAPYZH010000517.1, on the reverse strand, counting down.
AAAAATTGTTGATCATAAGCTTACTAAAGTTTCAATTTACAAATATTATAGCTTCGTGCTGATACACTGTGAATGTTTGTCCTATTCATGGCTAATTTTGAGTATTCTTGCCGCTACTAGAATTGACAAATTCTAGGCGTATATTTTTTTAGGCACTTTATTGAATCAAATTTGAATACAAGATCTCAGTGATGTTCATGTGGTTTTTAATTTAAGTGAATAATATTGATTAAAAAATATTCATTCGATTTTCTATTGCGTTTTTTTTAATTTTTTTCTAGCATACACATAGTTAAGCATGGAGGAATATATATTATGTTACATGGAAAACGTTGGTAAACAACAAGTTGAGAAAAGGGGGGAAATATTGATAAATGATAGACAATGAGAGCGACGGAAATTCATGAATGTTTTCTTGTTGAGAGAGTTACAGCGCGTAAGACACGGAGCATGATGTTCATGCAAGTACAAAACTCGGTTTACGAATCAATAAATGAACATTTGAAATGAAAAATATCGTGTGAGAATTTAATTGATTACTGGAAGTAAACTGCAATAATCGGTGAGGAGAAAAGACGAAAACAAAAGCGATGGAAGGCATAACTGGAGAGAAAAAGGAAGGAGGCAAACATTTTTCAGTTGTAATGGGAATAAATGTCGTCCAGTAATTACATGATGAGATTAGAACATTCGTATGTGACCCTATGATTCGATATATTAGTAATAGTTGGTCTTGAGAAACAGAAGAGAAAATAATGATTCATGAAATGCATATGGGCATGGCAACAAAGGAGCACTGTATGATGATAATCACTCAAAACAACCCAGTGTATATACAATAGTTGTCTTAGCTTAGAACAGTAAGTTTGTCTTAAAACATGCAAGAGGAAACAATGAATAGTGAAGAGCTTTGCTGCATTGTATAAAGAAATGTAAATGTATGTACATAATCAGATCAAGTTTTGTAGGCTCATTTTCGAATTCGTGAGAGTATTGAACAATATTCTGTTATATTGTAAAATAAACATTTGAGATGTTCGGGAAAAAATTGTTTCCATCATCTCAGCATGACATTCTAATTGGCTATTAAATGTAAGAGAAACAGCCGTATATAATATTGCTCTTTCATACACACATCAGTCAATGAATATTATGAAAGATTTGAAGTTTTTCATAATGACGATATAAAAGTACGAATACGTGTCGTAATTAAATCTATAAGTGCTATAAGTAAGAGGATGTTCTTGATATTACGAGATATTCAATTTCATTGATTGTGTGTAAGCATTGATATAAATGTACAAATATATGAGTTCAATGAAATATTACCGAGTGCTCATCAAATCTGCTTCTACTCCAACGAATGCTAGTATTACTATGAGAAAATTTTCCCACACTATTGTTTGTGAAATTATGACTTTTGTAAATAACCTCGATATCCACGGAAGTTGTCTCCTCCAATGTCAAAAATGAAGAGAACAATGATAAATGTATTTGCGGAAATTAACAGATCTTAAAAACAGTTCCTACCGTAAATAGAAAATAAATTATGGGAATACTTGAAATTTACAATGGTCACGAAATTCATTATTCGGTCAACTTCTGTTTATTACTTCTCAAGACTCATGAAACGACAAATGAAAATGGAAATATTGATCTATGAATACTAATGACACTGCTTGCAATCCAGGAAAATATTCAGAAAGTCATTCAATTGATTTCTACACAGACAGGACGATTCGCTCCAGCATCGTGTGAAAACTGATTAAATAAGTTCCACATGCATGAAATTATTTTGTTTTCTCCTCATCGATGAAAAATTTACCATCACTTGTATTGAAATGAATAGAAAGGATTTTAATAAAAAAAAAAGATAAACCTAGAATGAATAATAATATTCGTTGGCATTCTCCACTCATATTGCTCTTCGTTCATGATGTATGGAGAGGTAGTGAACTTGTGCTAGACGTTTTGTGATTTCATTATTGAAAAAAGAAAAAAAATTAATAAAATAATTGTGTTTTGCTGGAAATTCATGACCAAGATGGGACGGGTGTTGTACATAATTCATGATCATACGAATTACTATACATACATGTATACTCACACAACATCAAATTCTTTAAAGTGACAAATTGAATGAACAATATATATACGTCATATAATTCTCTTATTCGAATTTTTTCGTCATTGAATATATATATGGGTGCTCAGAATCCAAGTAATTTAATCATATATGTGTGATATTGTATAATAATTCTATTCATACTATTGGTTCGATAATGTGAATACGAAATCTTTGGTATCACACATACCGTATTCTATAAAACAATACAATATATTGGTGTAAAGAGCACATGATTTAGAAATGCATATTATAAAAAGTTCAATAAATCGAAAACCATTTTATGAATAACAAACAATATCAAATGGTATTTGATTTACTTATGTTTGAGGAGATGATTTGATTCGAAAAATAACATCTGATCAGTAGGATGAAGAAAATAATAACATCTCACCTCAGTAAATTTCAGAAAAATTTTCAAACGACCACTTCATATAAATTACGTATATTCAGACTGATAACTCAGTGGAGTTCAATCCCCTTCCAAGGTGAAATACTATTGTCACACTGACAAATATAAGATTGAAGCGATTATATAATAGAACATGAAAATCTTAGCGTTGAAATATATGATGCGCATATATAAACGTGATCCAACCTCCGACGATTGGATTGGTTGAAAGCTATGGCTGAGTGCACAATCACCACCACCACCACTACCACCACCGCAATGGTGCAAGTGCGCGGTGGTGGTGAAGGCTCGAATATATATATCTTCGTAAATGGATGAGAATCGGAGAGAAATCATAACCAAAAGAAATCTGTGAAACAACGAATCTCCTCTGCCGCCAATCACCAAATCCAAACATACGGACAAAGTCAAATACATAAGTAAATTGCCATCATCTAATTCTGATTTCTATTCAGTATTCTTCAAAAAATATATTGAGTTGGCGCCATCTCAACAGCACACATACACAAACCAACAAGACCATACACATAACACGGCCAGCATGCCTTCAAAATCTCAGCTGGATGAAACAGCTGTAGCGAATTTCCGCGAATATCTACAGATACCTTCGGTCCAACCGAATATCAACTACGGTAAGCGTGTACAAAATATTGTTCTATATATTGAAATATTGAAGATTACGAAATGTACGTAGTGAAAAAAAATTGAGAGAGGCGAGACTCTGTGATATATGTATATAGATGTAGAATATTATGTGTAAGATAAAGAATTATGACATGAAATAAGCATGAATTAGTACCGCTACAATATGGAAATGTCGGCCGCTTTGAGAGGATGCAATTATTTTTCCTGTATTCAACTACTTTATATTAGATACTTTTCTTCCTGGTGATGGTATTTGATGAACTTTCATTTATGATGATATTCTGTCATTATTGTCCATTAATCTTCAGCTCATAGTTATGATTGTAATATGATACTTTCAAATTAAATCAACACAAATTTTCGGATGCAGTGTGAGTATCAGAAATATAGCGTCATCCAGCCCCGCCCTGCTGAAAAATTCCATAACGTCATCAGTGTTGACAAATTGATTAGACAAAATACTTGAGAGATGTATGAAGGAGGCTGAAAAAAGACTGATAGGTTATAGCGTACTAGGGAAAACCTTCATTGAAAGTTACAACGATTCATCATCGCAAAGTGCCAATGTGTTACGAATCACAAATAAGGATTACAAATAAACACCGATTCCATCTTCACATGATGGGTTTATTATTCGTTGATAACATTTAATGTCAATGTATTATCTACGTTCATGAGATATGCTGTGTATTAATCAGTGATGCGACCCAAAATGTTTGCACCATCCATTTATGTTCCACTAATATTTCCATAGTGCGACTATCTTTTCAAACCGCGTCAAAAATTCTTTTATGTTCACAAACATATTATCTATATTCACACAGACGCATAACAGAATTCATAGTAACGTAAAATTAACCTGTCAACAAGATAAGTGACTCCATGCAATATCAGGAATAATGCTGTTGATAAAATAGAGGTTTTTTTTCGCAAGTAGGAACTCATTCCACAAGTGGCAACTTACATATTGATCAAAGAAAAGTTGAAAATTATTCATCAATTGATGTAGTTGAATTTAATCTATTTTTCCTTTTCTTACAGATGACTGTGTGGCTTTTTTACGTCGTCAAGCACAAAGTTTGGATCTGCCATTGCAGATATACGAGCATCATGCAGGCAAGCCAATCATTGTCATCACCTGGTTAGGAACTGATCCTTCCTTGAAATCAATATTACTGAATAGTCATATGGATGTAGTTCCTGTTTTTGCTGTACGTCCTAAATATGAATATGATCTATTCCTATCGCAGTCCAGAACAAAATTCACTTCCATTCAATTGAATTATTATAGGATAAATGGAGTCATCCGCCATTTAGTGCCGACATTGACGAGAAAGGAAACATTTATGCGCGCGGTTCTCAAGACATGAAGTGTGTTGGTATTCAGTACATTGAAGCAATAAGACGCATCAAGATAAATGGTTTACGATTCAAGAGAACAATCCACGTGTCGTTTGTGCCTGATGAAGAAATTGGAGGTGTTCTTGGGATGAAAGAATTCGTTAAAACTGATGATTTTCGGGCATTGAATATCGGATTTGCATTAGATGAAGGTGTTGCATCGCCAACAGAGACATTTTATATGTTTAATGGAGAAAGATCAATCTGGCATGTTAAAGTTAAATGTACAGGACAGCCTGGACATGGTTCATTGCTGACTCCTAACACAGCGGGGGAGAAATTTCGTGTGATTGTTGATCGATTTATGGACATGAGGGCAAACGAAAGTGCTAAACTTGCTACAGACAATCATCAGATAGGTGATGTCATGTCCATCAATCTTACCAAAGTGGAGGCAAGTATACTTTTGAAGTAAAAATTAATTAAACGCTGTTTTGAGGCAATCTAAAATTGAATATAATTGAACTGTGTATAACATGTCTGTGCTCAGGATTCATATCAGAGTGAGTTTGAAATTCAATAAGCTTACATAAAAAATTTGATGAAAATATGGAGAAGTTATGGCTCTCATCCGTTTCCATTAGTTAAAATAGAATTCATTAATCATTGTTTTTTCATCTCAGGGTGGGGTACAAACAAACGTAATTCCGGAACAATTGACTGCGGTATTTGATGTACGCATTCCGCCGTCTGTTGATCATGAGAATTTCGAACAGACAATGCTCGATTGGTGTAAACAAGCTGGTGACGGGGTATCGTTTGAATTTGAGCAAAAAAACCCAAAAATTGAGTCTACTGATTTGGATGACAGTAATCCTTATTGGATTGCATTCAAGGAGGCATGCGATCAGCTCGGAATTCATTTACAGATTGGAATTTTCCCAGGAGGGACAGACAGTCGTTACATTCGCGGGGTAGTTATTGCTGCTGCATCAATTATACAATTTTGATAGAATAATATAATAATAGATGTAATATCCAACATTTTAAAAATAGGTTGGTCTACCGGCAATTTGTTTCTCTCCAATGAATAATACACCAATATTACTACATGACCATGATGAGCATTTGAACAAAAAGGTTTTTCTACGTGGAATAGAGATCTATATGAGACTGATACCAGCAGTGGCAAATTGCTAGAGTCCATAATGCCATCATAAAGTGCTACTGCGTTCTCAAAATACTACGACGCTATGAAGATATTCGATAGATAATTGAATTATAGCTGTGCAATATAATATGAATATATACATGAATGCATTATTCTTTAAATGTGATAACATAAATTCAATGCGGAGACTCTGGTGAGCACGTGTTTATTATGCAAATATACATGGGATTTCGGGAAACGAAATGGATAGATATGGTCGAATACGCAAGATAATCTGAGTATGAGTAAACGATATGGAGTAACATAACACTTGCGATTCATTCACCCGTACCTATGAGAATGGTGCAAACATGTATTTGTGGGATGGATATTTTTTGATGTTAAACAAATTTTATTGTTCTAAGAAACTTATTTACAGTAATAACGCAATCATTAACAGTTGAAAATAGAGAAAAAAAACTGCATTATGCAAATATATTTCTAATTATATGTATGAAAGACTGTATGTAGAGAATTTGGCGAGAAATATTACGCGTCGTTCTGATAATCAGTGGATAATCTCGACAAAGTGAAAAACGAGTATGATGGCGTCATTGGCTTCATGATTTTAAGGGAGAAAAAAAGAAGGAAGGCTAGGAAAAATAGTCCACGTGTGAGAAATAATGAGGAGGATATGAAAAATAAAAATGATCCAAACATGATATCACGATGAATATGCGGTCACTCATAAGCATGGAGGGGCATTTACCTATCAAAAAATAATATTGTACCTAACGTAAATTTTTATGAGTGAGATTGTGTAGTATTCCCGCCATTATTGTGTATATTATGTACAGTATGATGAACGATTCATTCTTAACGCACTGCTTATCCCCACTCTATGGGTAGTCTTGAACCGGCTACCCCCACTAAATTCAGTGGACTTCCCCACCCTGTCTATGAAATAATGGACTCGTCCATTGAATTTCCCTTGCTATTTCTCACAAGAGGAAATGAAAAAAAATAAAAAGTTATGAAAATATATGAGTGTTATTGATAAAATAAAATATGAAACACGTATTATAAATACTTCATGACAAAATAATGTGAAATTAAACGAATATATAAAGTATTTTGATGACTGCAGAATGGATTCGGCCATTTTACATGCAAGGGAAGTAGGGGAAGAGAGTCTCAACCCCGGCGGTGCGACAGTTTATTTACTTGGCCGAACAGTCACGCGGAGGTGGCAAAGTAGTCTCGTTGCTCTAACCAATAATTCATAATTTTATTTCATTAAATTGTTATATGTAGATTTTTGTCTCATCGCGTTTTTCATTCTTCATCATGATTTCATGTTCATTCAGTCTATTCTTGGTCGATGTGTAATCATTTAAAACATACTGCTTGCCCCTGTCTCGTTAGCCCGCCAATACTGCAGAGGCGGGAAAGCCACGTGACCGTGTACAACGAATGAACGCTGTAGGATTTGAAATCGTGCGTGGTCTTTGTTCACAAGCCCACGGACAACGTTGCTTCAGTTCCGTGAAGGGGGCCCTGTGTCGGTGATCCGTTTAATACATGGTCGCTGCCGAAAAATTCATTATTTTCTATTATAAATATATGAGTGAAAGTGGTGTTTCAAAACAACAACGACGTCGTTTTATTAAATCGTTCATCGTACGGTAGGTTAAAAACAACCTCATGTTTCGTCCTCAATTTGTTTATGTTATTGTATGGCTAGTAATAACCGCGGAATATATTGTCAGTGTGTCTGTCTGTATATATGAATACGTATATACATATATACATACATACATACATATACATTCATACATAGATATATGTGTGTGTATATATGATACATTTATGAATATCACCTCTCTGTTCTCACGTTTAGATTCCTTTTCGTACATCTATAAGCCACAATTTCGCTACAACTTTATATCTTTTTTTTTTTTCCCCCCCCCCCCCCCCCCCCTCACTCGCTTGCTCGCCCAGTTTAATCTATCTCCCTCTCACATACATACATACACACACACTACACTCACTCCTCATCCCCTTTTAGTTATTATTTGCACCATTATGATGATTATTCTGTGTCCGAGAATGTGCCAACCTGCGCTACAATTATCATAAATAATTATGACAAAAGTTATTTCTATGGAGGCGGATAAGATTCAGTGTAAATATGTGAATAAATTGAATGATTTTCGCGGATGTTGAATTTGTGCATGTTTTACGGTAAACATTATTTGAGAATAACAATATTATCTCATGTGAGTTTTACCTTATAATAATGAAAGTGTACCCGATGAAATAGAATTCCGGCGGGAAAGTTCTTTCATCCATGTCTCAGACATGACACATCGGAATCATCCATGGTTTCGACAATCTCATTGTTTCACGTAGTCATGACAACCGTTTGTAAACCGTCTGTCTTTCCGCCTTATCATGGCATGAAATATTTACGAAATTTTGTACCAATTTTTTCAATTTTTTCTCCGGATTTCCAAACATTCTTTGAGTGCTATGCTTGCTTACGACCGTGAGTGGGGCTCAATGGACCGGAGTTGAGACTTTTTTAGGCGGGAAACTGTGTGCGTGGCTGAGGTTCTCTTCTTCCTGCCTCATCTTTTTTTTTTCTAGCAGCTCTCCTTATAACTTTCGTTTTGTGATGCTGAGTCTATTACATTTTTTTTTTCTCTTCTATTGTTTTGGTTTTTCGTTTCCAATCATTACTTTCACCTCGTACACTACACCACACAAACGACTCAATATGCTCACTAAGTGTAGTAATCGATAAGTAATGAGAGACGAGTCCATATATATATATATATATATATATAGTTCGACCACGTGCTTGTAATTCATTACAGTTTATAAATGTCTCGGCAGGATGTATCGGTTATCAACTTACAATTCATTGTACATCTTGTGCTGGTTATGTTCGCTATCAAATATCGACTTTTTCATATGTTTTTCATGTTCTTGCAACGCCTAAATGATAAAGATACTACTAATGAACAAAAGTGGGTAATAGTATTTCATCGTTGCTCTTACTTCCTCTTACTTCCTCTTACTCTCCAACACAAATATGTTTTCATTATCATTATGTTTTCATAGAATTTGTGTTTGTACGTGAATTTTTTTTTGTTCCTTCTTATTATTTTAATTAGAAAGTTATTAGCTCATCCATTTCATGCCATTATGGCCCTAGTGAACAGCAGAATGCCACTAAAAGAGAGAGAAATATAAGGCCGGAAAACTTTTGACCGTGAGAACATTCTGGGAACTTGAAACCCTCTGCCCCTCGTATTATGTCGGTGCCGGTCCTGCGAGCACAAACCAGACCCCAGCGCCATATGCCCACCGTAGGAAATATCCTTCTGGGCCAGAAGCTCCATCATTGAAATATCTCCCCTTTACCCTTCGCCCTTCTCCCCATCATCGTTCACACTACTTCCTATACTTGCTATTTTTATTTATATTTATATATTTTTTATCATTCTTCTATATTGTGCAATCACACTCTTTCATCTCTGTATGTGCGCACCCGCGTATGTACGTCTACACGCTGATCTATCAGAGGAATTATCGTGAATCAGTCGTTACAAATTTCTTCCCTTATATCATTACTTTATTTGCTCTCAATTATTGGTTTTCCATTGTTTCAAACAATTTTGTTGACAGTGACTGCGAAACTCTGACACAATATATATTCGACAGAGTATCATGGTTAAATATTACATTGATTGAAGAGAATATTTCAAATGCTTATGGATAATGGGAGTGGAAAAAAATATGGGACGATGTATCATGTTAGAAATTGTTCATCGGGACGCAACCTCGTCAAGTTTTCAAGCGTTTTGTTTCCTGTCTTTTACGTTGTCGTTTCATTTCTCTGTTTATTTTCGCATGCGACCCCACGAAGGGCGCAGCATGAGTATTCATCCCCTCCTTCCCTTTACCGCTTCTTTTTTTTTTTCTTTTTTTCTCGTTCTCTCACTTCCACTCCCATTTTTTTCCATCCCTGAAAGAGAAGAGTGGCCATGAGAGAACAGAATACTTCAGGCTGGGGGTTAAGGGGTAAGGGATGAGACGCGGTGGGGTCGCAGTCTGTCTCGCGCAAGCGGTTTACATTCAGGACTGGCGTGAACCATCGGACTGTTTACTATTCTACGCCCCCTTGCTCTATCGCGTATTCATTCTGCTATGCTATGGTGGTGAAGAATTTCAGATCGATACTCTGCGAAACGAGACGACGAAAGGGATGGTGGGAGCAAACCGCCCTGACGAGAGAGATCTGGTTGCTTGGGGGCCTCAGCCAAATGTTCCAACCTCTCTGCGTTCACAGCAGATTCAATCACAACTACTGCCACTATTGCTACTACTGCTACTACTACTATTACTACTTTCACTGATATCGTTTGCTCTGTCCTCCCTTCCTTCATTATTACTATGGTTGTTTCTTCAGCGCATATATGGGTTTTTTTTTTTTTTTCGAGTATGATCGAGCATGATTGAATTTTCAATCACTATATATATATTATAACTCGTGGATTAGAGGGGAGTTTGTATTGTCTTGCTATGAATAATGTAATTGTGAAGAATCGAAAATAAGTTCCGATGCAAAAGTGTGGTCAGCGAAGTTTTGTCGGGCGCTGGAAACACTTCAGGTATATAACAGGATAATATTTCATCCGTGCTGACGGATTTGAGCCCGAAATCTCAGGTATTTTGGGTGATTTCTTCCCGTGTACCTGCTTCATACGAACGATCAAGAAATCTATTTTTCCAGGTAGATCACTGTACATAAATAGTTTGAGTCGTGTATATTATGAGTATTTCAAGTTACATAAAACGAAATTGTTGATTTAAAATTTCAAGGGAAAGTAAATGACACTATGAGACATGGAGGAGTAGTACTGAATTGACTTGGGAGAAATAATCAAAGGGGAAGGGGTGTAATTTTTATACGTGGTGCATGCTAAAATACATTTGAAAGCTTTTTTTCATGAACAAAAATATGTCAAACAATATGAAAGTATCACGGTTCTTCATAGGTATGTTCTCATTATCAATATTATTATTAGTACAATTCTAAAAATTTACGTGACTTGAAGGAATGATACTTGACTCGTGTAAGCAGTCTCATCTGCCATCGTCCGAGGAACTCGATATTGTCGCTCATCAGAGTGGAAAATTTTTCCTTCCGTTGTGTGTACAATCGCTCGTATACCCACACCTGTCGATGTGGCCCCACGTTTTGCCTCTCCCTCAATTCTCCTTTTACCTGGCCAAACTAATGGCATACGACGAACAAAGGAATGACCGCTTTCGAACACCTTTGGTTGCCCTTGCAGCGGCCCTAACTCCTCTTTCGCCAGATGTAAAGCCCCAGTGTATGCAGAATTATTTGCAAATGTCACGTGTCCCCGCACTTTTTCAACCTATTACATACCCTTTATTGCCCTCTGTTCAAATAGAAATTTTCAACAAAAATCCAAATATAATAGTACAATTTCATCTTCTCCAAATTGACTGAAAATATTGTGAAAAATAGTGGAAATACGAGATATATTAGTAATGCATTACCCTAGCCAGGTACGCGTACAATCACAATTTTTCTTTCTTTATATGGTCCATAACTTTAATAGGAACATTATTGAAAACAGTGTACAGAAAATAATAATAATAATAATAATAATAATAATAATAATAGAGATAAAAATATTATTGATTGATTCAATTGAATGCAGACGGAATTTGGCACATGGGTTTACAATGAGCCGCAAGCGATAAGAATACTATTGACGAGGTAAAGAGAAAGACCCAGTTCGTGGGTCGATTTACCTCGTGAAGCCCACACTACACGGACCCAAATGGAAACCGGTTTAAGCGCTTGAGAGAGCACTCGTTGCGATCACAAAGAAAACCATCGGGCGGTTTTGTACTGCGGTCCCTCTTCTGCCATCAGAGAGTATGAAAGAGTAGGACTGGTTGTCGTTTTTGCCATGTATTTACGAATAAAAAGAAAATATATGTCTTCACCATTATGATTGTACACATCGCGCGTATCATCTTGAAACGTTCATTTTCTATGTACATTATGAACAAAACATCACATTTATCCATAGCCCTCTGTTAATTTATAAACTCATTAATTTCAATCATTCATTGTTGATGTTTGTTCCAACATTTGAGTCAACTTTGTCACTGCATTTCTCACATATGGGGCAAAGTATGCTTAGTCGGCTTCTCGTTCAAAGATACGACAAAGAATTTAGACCTTCTAGGAATTGTCGGATGAAGAGGAAAATGTGTGACCGTGCGTATTGACAGACCCTCAAATAAGCTCTATCGGTTGAAAGTTCAAATCTAAGAGTTTACATATACTTTCAACAAAAAAATATGCGAACATACTCCCATATTGTTGGGTGTGTAATGATGGCAAAAGATAAAAACATTTGAGCGATATTAAACAGCATTATACGTCAATTTCTCGATATAGCTCACGATATTCTCTTTCTTTTTGTTTTTTATATTTTTTTCTGGTCCTTTTCTTTTTCAAGGTCGTTTGTGTATCATGGCTCCCTGAATTTCACTTGGTCTATAGCCAGCCGTGGTTTGCTTAATACTCTTAGATATGTGTAGATCATAAAAATGCACACACAAATACGGATGAAGTTCGGAAGGTGCGGTGCTACTCAGAGGTGTGTGCATATCCTCGTGCAACAAGCGTGACCCCATCCTCTCCTACCCACAGAATTACCATCGGGCTGAAGTAGCAAATAGATAGTGCATGATGCCGTAGAAAAAATTCGATCCCACGTTGTGATAATGTATAGTCGATAGACTTTGCGTACCGAAGCAGAAAAAAAGTGCATGGGTATATGACAATGTTTCGTACGAATTCATTACAGCAGGTGGATGTTGATAAAAAATAGTAAAATGACAAAAGAATGTATTGGGTATTGTGTTTTAATTAGCGTGCGACTATTCACGTGTGGTCTTTGAGTCCGTATGCACGCGACACAATAAAATGTGATGAAAGAAAAAAGAGCCACACTTTTTGAGAGAAATGGCAACGACATAACCTTGACGCCCGCCACAAAATGAGCGAGCAACAGAGAGATGGCCTTTCGAGCATTCGATTTTATTTTAGTCCGTTGCCAAAGTCTCGCCGTCTGAAAGTCGCGTGTTGTGCATGCACAGTAGAATAAACTACATGCATGATGATGAAAAGAGTGAGAAAGTAAGAAGGCGAAAGAGACTGCGAGGGAAAAGCTGGCGCGACGCTGACTAAGGCCTCTTTATTCATCAACTCTTTACCACCAAAGTGGTCATTACTTTTCCAACTCGCCAAACCACTGACTCGAATTCTCGCAATTTATATACCCTCTTGATGGACGCATATATAACTTGGGAGAGGTAGAGAGAACGAGTGAAGAATGTCGGCCGTTGAAATTATTCCTTGAATTTCGTCACTGATCATATTTTTTCGCACTTGTCATCAATTATCAAACGCTCTTTGTTTGTTAGCTTGGTTTTTTCTTTTTTTTTGTGTCCTTTTTTTAAATTGTTTGTTTTTTCCGAAATCTCATGAAAATAATTAGTGATTAACAAATAATCGATGATTTAGAGAAAGAGAAGCGAGAGAGAGAGGAAGGAAAAGAGACAGTGTAGAAATGAGATTGAGATCGGGTGGCATGTAGAAAGACTAACGGTGGATATTGGAGAAATGGAAGAATAAAAGCAAAGCAATGATAAATAACTACATAGAGAATAACGAGTGAAACGAGCAGGGTCAGTTTTTCAGCTGATGATAATTTAGTATGCGTAGTGGGGTCCTCATTGAATCCACATGAAGTCGTTTATTTACCATACACGAGATTTTCTACCAAGTCGTTTTACGTTCGAGACCACAACTATACTTGTGCACGTTATAAAAGAAAGGGATGCAGGGAGTGGGTGCAGAGAAGCGCGAAGGAGCGCAATACAGAGAGAAAGAGAGAGCGAGAGAGAGAAAGGAAGAAAGGAAGAGAGAAAGAGAGAAAGAGAGAAAGAGAAAGAGAATGGAGCGGGTAACTCAGGGAGGGAAGTAAAGGTGGGGGAAGATTGAGAAAAAATGAAAAAAATAAAGAAACTAGTGAGGGTGATGAGATATTGTGAGAGGAAGCAAGAGAGGAAAAATGAAAACGAAGACTCGCAGAGTGACTTGGCGAGTACGTTTACTATAACGGGGGGAGTGTAGAAACGAGCGGGGAACTACTACGCTGCACACATTCTATAGTAAAACGCCTATAGTACTATGAGTCAGTCACACCCACGAGGCTAGCGAGCTGATCGGGCACCTCTTTCCATGAGTTCAAGATCCTCCGTCATGCTCCTATAGCGTTTTGTCATATACATAGTGGTAAGTACGTGTGATGCGAGGTCACGCATACTTGCCAACTCTTTCTCTCTCTCTCTCTCTCTCACTCTCTCCAAACTACTATATTGCCAGATGAAAATCTATTGCCCTTGTTCATGAAGATTGCATACAAACTATTCAATAATATATGACAGAGAGGAAATAGGAAATAACTGATTAATCTTAAGAAATACTATATAAATTCAAAGACAAGCCAACAAACATAATTGCTGCTTGATACAACTCAATTTACGTTTTTAATACTTCAATCTCTATGTTTCGGCTGTTAACATTACATTGTATTTTGCAGCAGTGTGAATGTTAGATACCGAGAGCAGACACAGCACTGGGCTGGATCAGGGACCTTCGCGGGACCCTTGGCTCACTATGGATTACTACCTTGGTACCGACAGTCTCTCCTTGCAGGAAATGCTCGATGTCGACATCAAGTGTGGAGCTGAAGGTGTTATTGGTGGTCATCCAGAGTTGGGCTTCAACTTCACAGATATGGCGCCACTAGAGCTCGATGATGATCCTGTAGGATGTCAAGGCGATCTCAACACTTGGTTTGGCTCAGCCAGTTTGCTCAATGGAAATAGTAACAGTTCGCATAGGTGAGCATCAATCCATAATTCAATATTGAAATGGCGTTAAAAAAAAATGACAATAAAGTTGAGTGAAGTGGAATGTTAAGTTTATGGAAAAACAGAAGTAAATGTCAGAAAATAATGACTTGCTTCGTGCAGGCCACGTGTTCGATCGATCGTTTGCAATGCGACGTTTCATTCGTGATTACTCTATGGGCTACGAGGTAAACGAACTTATGTTCTTGACCATCTCCCAACAATAACTTCCGCCTTCATGAACAACGGGCGGCATTCGCTCTTCATTCTCATTTATGTTTGCCTCTTTTCCATTATTATTCATTATAATGTCATTGGTGCCATTTTCATTTGCAATTGCAATTTATAATTCTTCTTATTTTGAATATCTATATCTAGAAACATAAATATAATTCTCATCAATGATTCTTTCTATATCAGTATGTATTTCTATCCTTTCTATTTGTAGTAATTTCAACCTTGACCTTAGCGGAGGTGATGCAGCTTCGGTAATGGTCAACCCAAACTCAGTGATGCCACACATTGTTGCACGAACGCCAACACTTAATACTGCTACAGTTCCAACAAGAAGACACTTCTCATTCCCATCAAAAAACGACGTCAAAGAAGAGAAAGTTGAGGTTGATGATGATGATGCAGAAACGGGAAATGAAACAGATAACGAACATTATGAGAATGACATTACCGAAACGGAGGAAGAAGATGATGAGGATGATGATGAGGAAGAGGATGACGATGATGATGAATCAGAGGATGATGAAGAAGATGATGGAATCAATGCGACAATCAGTGCGCAAAGTATTAAAGTCAGACCGCAACATAATAATAACAATAATAATAACAACCATCCTAATCAGTTACACTCAAAACATGTGCAAACAGTAAAAACACTGTCGCCTCAAACCCATGGGAAAGTTAATAATATTCAAAAAATTCAAAATTCACTGTCTCACATAAGAGTGCGTAACTTCAAGCTTGTTCACAATACAAATGGTCAAACGCAACATCATATACGAAAGCAAATTTACAATAACAATGTTCATGTGACACCCAGTACTACTACAACATCACCAATAAGTATCAAGGGAGATAAAGAATTTAGGGTGGATCTCACTGAGTATGATGAGAAACCATATCCAAAACCAGCCTACTCTTACTCCTGCCTCATCGCAATGGCGTTGAAAAACAGTCAAACAGGCTCACTACCAGTTTCGGAAATCTATAATTTCATGTGGTAAGTGTGCTTCATTCAATGTTATTCTTTTTCTGTCCACAAACCAAAAAACAAAAATGAGAATAAGTCACAAAATGAGAAAATAAAATATGTTTCACATCTGTTATATTATTGTCGGGGCCATATTATCATACTCCAGTTGTGAATGGATATTCAGTCGGCCTTCTCTTCCTATTAATGTAGTAGACAGTCATGGTACAGAAGATTTTCATAATTTTTGGGTGCTCACATTGTGACCGAGGACAGGGGCGCAAAGTAAAGCCCGCGCTTCTGAGCTATACTTCTTTGCTTCGGGCATGAGGGGGGGGGGGGGGGGGGGAGGGGGGGGGGGGGGGGGGGGGGGGGCAGAAGCATGGGGGCAGAAGTATTGTCCTGCCTCCCTATTCTTTCGAAGCAGCGTCGGGCACAGTGAAGTGCTGCCATTTTGTGAAGGGGGGCTCACAGCCGCACCAGGTGCGCACCGACGGGGTACAGTCCTTTCAGAAATTCACAGTCATTTTCATTGTTTACGAAGTTATTGCGTGTAGAACTTTTATGTTTTATTTCTTATAGAAAATTCTCAATGCCCATAAAATTTTTGTTTCATCATTCGCCATTTACAATAGCAATATGATCGTATTTATAGATTTATATTTTTATCTTTTCTTTGCAGCGAACATTTTCCATACTTCAAAACTGCGCCAAATGGTTGGAAAAATTCTGTGAGGCATAATCTATCATTGAATAAGTGTTTTGAAAAAATCGAGAAACCTGCGAGCAATGGCAATCAGAGAAAAGGTTGTCTATGGGCAATCAACCCAGCAAAAGTTGCCAAAATGGACGAAGAGGTGCAGAAATGGTCGCGAAAAGATCCTCTGGCCATTAAAAAAGCTATGATATATCCTGACCATTTGGAGCTTCTAGAGCGAGGTGAGATGAAATATGCGGGAAGAAGTGGTGACATATCAGAGGAAACAGAAAGTTCCGGTGACGAAACTGCTGAAGAAAATGCTATTTTTGATGAGCCATCACTTGGACACGTTGCGGCGAACTCAGTAACAGACAGTTATGACGAGAGCAGTCAAGATTGTGACATTGACATTACTGAACACTTATATGATGAAATCGAAGTTGATGACAACAAAGATGCCCTTCATATGCAGCTCAATATTTCCAAGCAGGAATCGTTTGAGTATGAACTTAGTCCCAGTACAAAGAGACAAAAGACAATATCGGGTTCAATTTCGAGGAATTATGTTTATCAATCAGTGCCGGTGAATCGTAGAAAAACGCCATTACTCATGAGGGCGGGTGCAGCTAATGGCACTTTTCTGAAAATTGAATAGATTCTGTTTTATGCACGAGATTACACTTTTTTTTCTTCATCCGTCTCATTTAGCATTTCTCAATTGAATCGAATTGATCCGATCAATGTCATTGGCGAAAAACGGGGAGAGTAATTAGAATGAAGTTACGGTGTGCTATTGTTAAATATTTTTCTATCCAGGCTGTGTGTATATTTCTAATACACGGAAGAAATGCGAAAAAACAAGGTGAATGATTAATTATCGAGTGATTATATGTAAATATAGTTATCCCTTATGAATAATTTTCAAATACAAAATGGAAAATAGTAAAAGATGACGACAGATTTTTAATTTTTAATATGAAGGTCATGGGCATAGATTGCCGTATGATTTAATACTGTCTGGCTCTGAGATGTATATATATATTTACACTCATTGATAAGACAGTGATATAACTTTGGGTAACAACGAATGTCTTCTTCAGTTTGGTTACTTCAATCTGTTGACTCTTCAGAGTCAATTCACGAGAGTACGAGAGATGATAGACAATGAACTAGGAAATAGTCCAACCATTACATACAAAATGTTCTTCCGCATAATCAGAACTCATGACATTTCGTGTTTGATTCATTCATTGAGTATCATTCACACTCATGCTCTCGCCTGCCGATTACATTCTGTATGATCTGTGAAATTTCCGATACCATCGTCTTTTTTTATATGATCACTTTTTTCGCTCCTTCAAATACGTAATGATTACCCATTCAAAATTTTGCGATCAATTTGACGTCTTTACAATCTACATATTAATTTTGTAATAATAAATTATTAGTCAGCTCAGAAGCCAGACTGATGTAATATACAATATTTCCATACACATTTTTGCATTCAACACAAGTGTAAATATCATTTTGTGTTTGTGTCTCGGATGATGATATTGATAGGGCTGGCAAGTATATAGTACAAAGAGGTCAAGAATCATCGATAGATCGGTTCGAAATTGTACAAAGGTAGAGCAGAAATACAAGACGAGAGTGAATGTGCGAAAACTTTTTTTTACATGTTAACAAAATTACTTAGGCCAGTGGAAAATGAATAATGAAATAGGATAAGCATTTTTATTAATTTTTATATTTCGAACAAACAATTATTACTTAAAGAGGAACGGTGAATACCTCCTGAATAGTATGCGAAGCGTCTGGATTTCATAACATTTTCTGTCAACTGAGTCGAGTCTGAAGTGTTATAACTTGCGGATGATGTATTTTATTCTTTCATTTCATATTTACTATTGTAATTTATCAGAGAAAACAAAAGATTGAATCTTAAGATAGACGTGTACGTTATTATTCGGCGGCAGGCTCAGTACCAAAAGCTCTCATTGATGAGTAGATTTATGTGGCTAAAAAAGGACCGCAACGTATTATTAATGAATAAGGATATTGTACAATATATGTATATATTATAGACGCAAAAATTGTGCGGGCTTAAAGTCCATTCATCGTGTAAGTTAACGATTCATTACCAGAGAAAAGCATTTATCAACAATGTATTTTATCATCATCAAGTATATCTTTCGAGTTCATGGAGATTACGCATCAGTGTGTGTGTCTTCAAATTTCATATTTACAAAAAAAATTGTTTGTCTTCAAGGTTATTAGTGTGCATCTTCATTTCTATCATCGTCAAACGCACCATCATTAACTTTAATCATTTTCCTATCTGTACGAAAACTGTTTTTGAGCAATAACGAAGAGAAGGGACCAATTGTGCGACATCTTTCTAAACTCCATTATTCAGCCCTATATTATAATTCTAAATATTGGTATGACTATTATGAATCATGCGAACCAAAACCGTATTCAAGTTGAAACTCTCTGTAGATACACAGTTTGTTTTTTAACTTTCGTAAATATGTTGATTGTTGGTTTCCAAATCGATTTTATCCTATGATAAATGTAAATTTATGGAATTTTATTTATAAGAATTCATATTTATCATTCCGTTGCGACTAGCAAACCATTCGAATATGTTAAAAAAAGAACTAAAATTGTATGATGACAGTTTGAATAGTGTATGAGTTTATATCAATTGGTTTGTAATAATCGGTCCTATCAATGCACCACTACACCGATCTCTTTCACGTGTAAGAAAAAGAAGACTGTATTTGTAATTACTCTGATGTTTATAGATCCACGAAGAAATAATACTAAATCCAATCTTGCCAAGTACATTTCATAATTGTTCGATAGATACCGAAAGATGTTTCGATAATCAGAGACAATGTAAGAAGGCATGATACAAAACGGTTTTTGTATGTTAATGCATTTGCGAAATCATATTTGTAATGTCCATACGAATATTGATATGATAATCATAAGGCGATAATTGTAGACCAGGTAGAGTAGTTTTTGTACCTGTTTGTAACATTTCTTAATGTAAGTAACTGATATAATTAGAGCATTAGTAAGTACATAAACAAATACGAGTTGTATATGTGCAATGATGTTTTGAATAATAAAAATAATCAGAGTCAATGTAATGGGCATTTGTATTTTTGAGCATATTCAGTTACTCATCGTGAATAAATAAAAAAATTGATGGTTCTATGGGCCCCAGGCGTATGGACATTAGATTACGTCTTCAATCAACCATTGACGATGGCAATGAGTACAATAATCATTGCTCTTTGAATTTCCGCGCGTAATATGAAGGAATGGCGGATGAGAATGAAGGTGGACACATACAGGCACATGATGATATTATTTGTGTAGTTGTGTAGATGGACGCAGTGTACGCGCCTCTTGCGGCCATATTGGAGTATCAAAATTATATAGTAGGTGATTGACAACGGGTTGAACGAGTCAAGTGATTAAAAAATGGCATCCGAGACGACATCGCACAATGAGGTTTCACAGCAATTTTCCGTTAACAAACTTATTCGTGTGGGATATTACGAGTTGGAGAAAACGATTGGCAAAGGTAACTTTGCTGTGGTTAAAATGGCGACCCATATTGTTACAAAATCCAAGGTATGAATAAAAAAAAATGTGTTTTTTCCTCGGGGGCAGATCACTAATCTACAATATTACATATAGGCAGGCATGGTAAAATTTGGTGTATCCTTAACAACCTATTATACAACTTTCAGCCTCTCTCAAAGTCACTTCACACTATAATATTTACCTTTCACTACGTATTAAATTCAATGACTAACTGTCACTGCCACTCTAAAACATCATCCTCGTCGGAAACATTTTTAAAACATCATGTCCACAAGAATACGCAATTTGTTTTGTTTTCCATTTTTTTTTTCCCCACTTTCTTTCTTTTCTTATTTTTTTCTTTTTTCCCTCCTCTTCTTTTCTTTATTTTCCTTCCTTAGTTTTGCCACTCGTCCTAGTAATTTCAAATCAAAGTGTCATCCTTCGTCATCAGTTTTGTCTTACATTTCATTTATCAATCATTCGATTGTGTGGAAAAATTGAAAATTCATTATCCATTATTTTCACGGACATTTAGAAAAAACAAAAGTAGCTACAATGAACATCATTTTCCAAAATCAAAATACAACATATAGTGGAATGGGCAATTATGAAGGAAATCTTTTTTCTGTTCTAGGTGGCCATCAAGATAATAGATAAGACAAAGCTCAGTGAAGAGAACCTAGCCAAAATATTTAGAGAGGTACATATAATGAAAAGGCTGAGACATCGTCATATCATTAGATTGTATCAAGTAATGGAAACCGAAAAGATGATTTATTTAGTCACGGAGTATGCACCAGGTGGTGAGATATTCGATCATCTTGTGAGAAATGGTAGAATGTCAGAGCCCGAGGCGAGAAGAATATTCAAACAAATTGTGCAAGCTGTGCATTATCTTCACCAGCAAAGAGTCGTTCATAGAGATCTTAAGGTTCATTTCAAATGTTTTTTTTTCATTTTCCATTATTATATCTCATTAAATTTCAAACATGTATTACCCACATGGATATATATATACATATATATATATATGTATGTACGTTATATCTCAGGCTGAAAATCTACTTCTTGATGCGGACAATAATATAAAACTCGCTGACTTTGGATTTAGCAATGAATATATACCTGGGATGCCATTAAGTACATGGTGTGGATCACCACCGTATGCGGCGCCCGAAATATTTGAAGGAAAACATTATGATGGTCCACGCACAGACGTCTGGAGTCTTGGCGTAGTATTGTACGTTCTAGTTTGTGGAGCATTGCCATTTGACGGACCTACAATGCAATTGTTGCGATCTGTTGTCATTTCGGGCAAATTTAGAATACCATTCTTCATGTCAGCTGGTATATGCGCAAAATTATTACCTTCACTAACGATATTCGCGCCTTCAATGTCCGTTTATTTGTTCCAACAACTATAACAACATATTAACCATTACAGAGTGTGAAAGATTGATAAGGCATATGCTTGTGGTGGAGCCGGAGCGACGACTTAGCATAGTTCAGATTCTCGCACATCCTTGGATGGGAGGCGATGGAATCACAGAACCTGAACCAGGAGGGTCGGTATTATAATATATACATAAAAATAAATTGTGTATACTCATTATAATTTCGAAATGCTACAGATGCAGTCCAGAGGCCACTCATCCCCCACCACTCAACCAAGCAGTAATAGAGAACATGCTACGATTGCCAGGACTCAGCGCTGACATGCTTTTGAAATCTGTTCAAGGAAATGCTTTCGATCATGTATCAGCCATATATAATTTATTAGCAGACCGTTTAGAGTTGACAATATCAACATTACCAAGTATACAAAGTTTACCTGGTGACTATATGCCAGATGGTGCACATCAACTAGAAAAATTCGGGGATACCGAGTCTGAAACGGATTCTGAGAGAATAAGTTCATATTTGCCACCGGGTGCGCCTTATCATGCGACGAGGAGGCATACTGTTGGCCCCGGAGATACTGCGCATCAACCAGCAACGCCTTATTCTTACTCGTACAATTATCCACCCGGTTACCCACCACTTCGATTACTTCCAATTATGCAATGTAATGTTGATGGGCAAATGTTACCACAAACTAATCTCCCTCTCAATTTGCCTCTTGTGCAGCATCAGCCACCACAAAATTTCCAAATTAAAGATCAACATTTACTCAAACCGCCGCAAGTCATGGGCACCAGTAAATATCATAATCCTGTACTATATTTTTGCGAAACAATTGCAAATAACAGCGAAATTTTCGTGATTTTTTTTTCACACTTTACAGCAAGTAGTTTTGGACGACGAGCATCAGATGGTGGTGCGAATCTTCATGTGTTCTATCAGCAGCAGCATGGGAATGGCAGCATTAATGGTGAAGAAGGTGGATGGAGCCAGCCAGGCAGCAGAGAGCATCTTCAATCTGTGAGAAATACCTCTTCAATCTCATTACAATTAACAATAGCTAATGCAAATTTTTTTTTTAGGGTGGTAGTCCTATATTAGGTCAGTGTTCTCAAACATTGAGTGTCAGCACCGGTAGTCCAGAAAGCAATTGCGGAAGTAGTGTAAGTTCAACAGGGGGAAGCGATCGAAGAAGACGTAGTGGTTTGACTGCTGTGATGCAGCGGCCAGGTATGTCTTCAATGAGATACATGATGCTTAGATAGAATATCAGTATTTGAGTGTTTTGTGATGCCGGAATATAATACGCCATTATTGATGGATACCACTAGAAGAGGAATATTTATGTATACCTAAGATAGTAAATATTATTATTCATCGGGTTTCGGGGAAGCCAGTATTATATGTGATGTAATTTTGCTAGCCTCACTTCATTCTTCCGTTTCACCCAATGCACTTGCACATGTATATGTGATACGGTGTTTATTCATATTTCCACATTCAAAAGTGTCAGTGGGTATTTCTGATTTGCAATATAGAAAAAAAATATTATAAGCAATGACAAAATAATAGATATGTCTACTCGCAAGAACACTTCATTTGATCAGTTCCATGCATCATTACTACTCTTGTTTACATAGTTTTTGTGTTATTTCGTTTATTACTTTGAATTTTTCATTTTATTCTGCATGGTTTTGTTATTTTTTTTCCGTGCCGACTGCACTGCCTGTTACTTTGGTTGGTAAACAAATGCATGTAGTTATAAATCCGGATCTGGTCATGGAGGTAGAAGCTAGGATGAATAGGGCGTACGTGCCATCAAGACTGCTGCCCTCTCACCTAAGGGATTTGCCTCCACGCTCCTTACACCTAAGGAAAGCCTCGCTCTATTCTACGGCAGTTGGTAAATTTTTTTTGCACACGATTGTATTTTCCTGTCGCTATAATTATTGAATACCACACGCTGCTTATTGTCATTAAATCCGTCTTATTGTCACAGGATTATTTAAAAGTTGGTGTATGACTATATATAAAATGCAAAAAACCGCTAGCCTATACACTCCATAAATATGTTTACAATTAATAGCTGGAAGCAGGGATTCGTACAAAGAACCCAGTACTCATGTTGCAACCGAAAGATATTCTCCAGTACGAAGAGCATCTGAAGGGTCCTGCCCACCGGGACCTGGAATACAGGCCCTCCAACAGGAATATCAGCAGCTCCAAAGGCTGGCATCACCATCGCACAGTCCCGCAAGCATTCCTGGATCTCCAGTTCATGAACGAGGCATGGCAGCCATAACACAAGGTCAAATATTGGTCTCGATGGTTGATAGAAATCTACATTACAATGTAAGAAAACATTTTTTATTGCATAGGACTCAGTGGCCTAACCACTGCGACGGTACAGGGGAGCATAGTCCACGGGACTCCGACGCAAACACCGTCAGCACCCTTGGACCTAAGTCCTTTAAGACATCATAGATCCCCTGCCACAACACCCGTTAGTTATTCACCAAGTAACAGTCCAGCATTGGATATGATACAAGAAGAACATCCCATCGATTTGCCCAGGGTAATGTTAACTTACATTATTAGTAAACAAAGTTATCTATGATTATTATCTTATCGATAGGTACCGCCACAAATTTCTGTGACGGATGTACTAGGAGGACAGATAACATTAATTGGATGTTCGCCTTCACCATCGCCATCACTTGATTCTTTAGAAGAGAATATGTCACATTACAATCCTCTCCCAAGTTTTATAATATCAGAACCTTGTGATCCATCAAGGCCAAGTATCACACGGGGAATTGGTCGACCTTTGTGCTCACCTCTGCCAACTGAAGTAGAAGTGACACTCTCGGATGAGTCGAGTCGATTGAATTCCGACGCTATTCTTGGCAGAGTCAAACAAATAATAGACGCACGAGCACCACCAAAAGGATTCATATTTTCACGGGAAGAAGTTGACGGCAGTGGCTTAAGTCTTGAGTATCCTGGCGGTGTACAAATTGAATTGAGAGTTTGTGAATCGGAAGAGCGTGAGGCGAAAGGTATAAAAATGCGAAGAATCAGTGGAGATCAATTGCAGTATAGTCAACTTTGTCAGCAACTCATATCATGCATTACCGTTTGACAAGAATCAATCGAAGTGGACAAATACTTCGTTCTGGCAATGATAATGATATGTTATAATTGTGAATGCATTAAGCTTACATTCCAGGTGCCTCAACTACACCTATTCAAGTACAGTATTGCATCATGCATGCTGCATATAAACCTGCGGTACGTCAGACATTGAATCTTTTCATGATCATCATATGTCAAACACAGCATATTCCGCATCTCTCATACTAATTGAAATAATCATCATCATCCCCTATACAAAGTGATATAACCTATCTTCATATATTAATTCGTCATGGAAAGAAAAAAGAAAAAAAAAAAGAATACTTATGGTGAAGAAAATAGTGGCGTTCTATTTCATTTGAATCAAACAGTCCACTAAAAAGTGCATCAATATTTATCCATTATACAGAAAATTTGTGGATACTCCTTCACTGTTACAATATCATTCCGTAGTGAAAATGTTCCCATTTATTATTGTGATTGTGGTTGTAATCGATAATATCTTCAAAAAGTGGACGTTACTAGTATTTAATTCTATCCGTTTTAATTGTATCTATTATTTAAAACTGTGAATGTGGGCGAGCGATAGTGTCTGTGAACAAAGAAACACAATGGAGAGGATGAAAAGATAGTCTATCCATGGACCAAATACAATTTCAATGTTCGAATGAACAGAAAATACTATCTGATTCTTTTAAATATTGAATTGTTCCTGTCAGATGCAGTGTCAACAGGCATCTATTTTTCTGCTGCATTTGGAGAAATTGAACACGTTGAAAATCATTATACAGTTTATTGTGTGATATTGAAAACCGGTGTATGAGGGGTTTTGTTGTTGAGTCTGCCTAATGAATCGCGCGTATTCATTTTCATAGTTTATAACGAAAAAATGATTTTCACAAAGGCATGAATGAATGCATTGAATGAAATAAGAAGATACACGTGTATACACATTCCAGTTGGAAATCTTCGAATATATGTATATGCTGGTGCAACACATCTTTGAGATTGTGGGGCAGAACGGAGAAAATGTCAAAAAAATCGTGTAAATATTAATATGTAAATTATACACCCGCTTTTTGTTTTGATTCTTGTAAATTCGGCTGGTGTATGCATAGAAGGAAAAAACAATATTAAGGTTACTCCTTTCATCTTTCGTGTAAGCCATAAGTGAATCTGGCATTATTATATATATATGCATATATAAATATATATATATATGTGTATTTATGTGTATTTATGTATGTATGTATGTATGTATGTATGTTTGTATGTATGTATCTATGTATCTATGTGTGTATGCATGTATCGATGGATGTATTTTTGTCTGCATGTTTGTAAGTTCCGATGAAATTGTATATTAGTGTAATGACACTAGTATTTTCGATAATCTACACAAACGATCCAAAGTCAAATGATAGAGTGTCTACTTGCTGCGAGAGCCAATGAAATTCGTTGTTAATCCTAGGTTTCATGTATGTTGCAATGTTACAGGAGGAGGGGAATAACTCGTGTTATTATTTTTTTGAAGAACACATCATTTAGGACATGTTTATCGCATTATTGTAAGGTAAATTACACATGCGTTATCAAGATTCATGCACAATAGTGCTAATTGTTTATATATTCTGCGTGTATTCTCACTCAGCGTCCCGAATATTTGGTGTGAATTGTAAATAATAGAGAATGGAGAGCACATCTTGGAATGCATATAGTTTAAGTTTTTGTTTTTATGTATCTGTGGATGAGTGCGGTATTGGAAAGTGTAATTAAATGTTCATGTACATATGCACGTTTATTCGTCAGGTATCACACGTAGAGAGAAATTATATGTATTGAAGAAAAAAATTAATAATTTGAAAATAGAGGATGGATAGTATTTTCTGCTGTCAATTCTTCGACGAAGACTGTGATTTTTAAATATATTGAATAATATTACTAAGACCTTGCAATTAATACATATTGATTGAGTATGATAAAATAAAATTTGAAACAAAAATTTCTGTTGTGTATTTTTATCTTCGAATGAAAATAACGGAATGTGACTAGTATGTAAAGATGACAATTAATTCATGTAGTGAAGGAGAATTCCTTCACAATAGAAGAAATTTGAACAATAATTCACAAGGTAGACATTTCACTTATGGTGTTCTTTTTATTCTTCTAGGTTTAAGCGAAACACTTTGGATACCGAATGTTCAGTAATCAGCCAAACTATCGGATCAAGTTTCATCAAAATCAATAAATAAGTGGGAGGGATACATTGCAACTGCATTCATTCCCAAGAAAATAATATCTTTCTCAGTGCAATTTATTCATATGTTATCGTTA
This sequence comes from Meteorus colon, assembly GCA_030523085.1. Taxonomy (NCBI): domain Eukaryota; kingdom Metazoa; phylum Arthropoda; class Insecta; order Hymenoptera; family Braconidae; genus Meteorus; species Meteorus colon. The sequence goes on along the minus strand of JAPYZH010000517.1, from coordinate 30,485 downwards.
TTAATACACTGGCATATAGAGAATTCGAGGACTCCAGCGACGCTGTTTTTCCAAATATCGAATTCAGAGCTTCGAGTGCATATTTGTTGTTATATTAGTATACATTGTTTGGCTGATAAGATGATTAGGTCACGCAGCAAATATTGCGCTCAAGTCATCGGCATAAGTATTAGACTTGATCATATATGTTAATCTATGATTCTGTCGGGAAATGATGTATAATGGTATTTACGCGCGCAAAAAAATCATTGAAATAATGACCAATAGCAAAGTAGTTTATAGCGATTGACGTCATTGATATATATTCCATTGGCGGATAATATTAAAGAAGGTGAAGCGGTGAAGGGAGGTGGATGTAAACCACAGTGCAGTATGAGGTGATGAGGTCTGATCACTGGTGCGCTGTCGCCATTGCGAGTCTTGTGAGTACTACATACTTTTGATAAATATATAGCATGAGGAGGAGTAAGGGAGTTGTGTGAGAGAAGAGGAAGAAATGGAAAGGTGAAAGTGGCTAGCAGTGGCAAGTTAACGTGTAACGAGAGACAGCGGGAGGTGCAACATGTGATATGATTAGATTACCACAGGTTTCCACCAGTCACGCATTAGTACAATCTTCTCTATTTTCCTTTTTTTCACTCCTCAGTTGATTTAGTAGGTTGCACTCATTCAAATTTCATTTCACGAATTATCAACTTATTCAACTGTGTACACGTGATATATTCCAATCGAATTCAGCAAAACAGCATAACAAAACATATTTCGTAGCATGATGAACATAACCCTCTCGAAAATGACATGCAACACCAAATCTTTTATTTTTTTTTCATCCAACAGTACATGAAATTTAAAGTTATCTTATTAGATCAAAACATACTCCAGTATTCATCTTGATTATTGAAGTGGTGTTGTTGGTGGTGTTGCTGGTGGTGATGGTGGTGATGGTGGTGGTGAGAAACGAAGAGAAAAAAAATAATAATTTCAACGGAAACGAAAAGTGAAGAAATAAGATGGGTTTACTATTTTCCAAATTGTGGAGTCTCTTTGGAAATGAAGGTGAGTTGTAATTGAGTAAATGTATAGTGCAGCTCTTACGAGTGTTGTCCTATGAAGGTAATGTGGATGCTATAAAAATCCCATAATCAATGGTGAATCATTGGCTATTAAGATACTACGAAAATATAATTCAAAATTTCTAGTTGAATAATCTCATGTGTGATTATGCTTCTGATGTATCGATGACATACAGATGTTATCGTTTCTCGCTAAACCTTGGAGACAAGACTCATTAGCTAGGTTATCTTGGACATGAACCATTTTATCATGGCCGAAAAGTTTCAATATCCATTTTCGTGTAATTCAATTGTAAAATCATTTTTTTGTACGGTGGATAGTTATATTGTTCGGATAGAAAATAATTACTTTCACTTTTGAGTGAAAGTTTATCGTTCTCATTCTACTAACATACCCAGGCATAGTGTAATTGTCGTTATTATACATACCATATGTGATTTTGCAATATTTATTCCAATATTGCAATTAAACATTTCCATCACAATTGCGATATTAATTAACTCAAGACTCAACATAATTTCCGGTTCATATTCATTCCGCTATAGGAAACAACATTTATAATATACAAAAATCATAAAATTTTATCATATAAAAAATATTTTTAATTCGTCTTGAGTATAGTTACACAAATTAAGATTATAATCTCCACTTGTGTAAATTCACTAATGAAAATATCATACAATGAAAGTAAATTGAATGGAAAATTCAAGAAATCATATGTGTAGCACACTATTCATCTTAAATTCTGCTTGGCAAATTTTATGTTGCAATTATAATTGGTTTTTTTTTTGCCATTATAGAACACAAAATTGTGATGGTTGGTTTGGACAATGCTGGGAAAACAACTATACTATACCAATTTCTCATGAATGAAGTGGTACATACATCTCCGACAATTGGCTCAAATGTTGAAGAAGTAGTATGGAAGAATATCCATTTCATAATGTGGGATTTGGGCGGACAGCAAAGCTTGCGTGCAGCTTGGTCAACATATTACAGCAACACAGAATTCATAATTATGGTGATTGACAGTACCGATAGAGAGAGACTGAGTGTGATAAGAGAAGAATTGTACTCGATGTTGAATCATGAAGAGCTCTCTAAAGCTAATGTTCTTGTATATGCTAATAAACAAGATTTGAAAGGGAGCATGACTGCAGCAGAAATATCGAGACAACTCGATTTGACTTCAATTAAGAAGCATCAATGGCACATACAAAGTTGTTGTGCTCTCACAGGAGAAGGGTACTCTTATAATTCTGTAACAAAATATTACATTAACCAAATGGAACGTTTATTTTCTCATCCAAACTTTTCATTATTTCCAGGTTGTATCAGGGTCTAGAATGGATTGTTGGGCGTCTAAAAAAAACATGACGCACGATATAACTGTCTCATCGCTTTATTCATGTAAACTTGAATGTAAAATATGTGATGGAATACTTCGGAAAGCAAAACAAATATGAATACGAAAAGGTTGTACAAATTTGAAACTAAGTAAATGAAGGTCTGAAATGTGGATAACTCGTCGATTTAACGTTGAAAGCCGTCAGATGAAAGTGCACTGTTCGAACTTTTGGAAATAAGGGTTGATGAAGATGAATTTAAAGCTAAGAAAATTTGAATCAAAACGGAGACTGAAATCACGGCATAATATCATTGTTTTTCATATATTACGAAAACCATACTCAAAAATATCTTTTGAATGCTAAAATCGACCGCCAACGAGCTTTCAATGATACGTAATGTTTTCACCGCAGATCCCATTCACTGTTCGATATTCTTAAATGATGGAATGAAGGAAAAATTCATATATAAACTCATGATGACGGGGGGATACAAATACCAGATTAAATATTGGAGAGGAGTCTGATCGTTTAGAAAAAAAATAACAAACAAACAAATAGTATTCTGTTTTTCTCTTGTGCAAAAGTACTGATCGATTTTCTTTGTGCTGAAGATTCTAAAATGATTTTAGTCAATATAGATATTTTCAATGAAAGATAAATGAAAGAAGGGGGGTGCGTCCACTATAGGAACATCTCGTAGATCATTTGTCCGGGCATACCCAAGGCTCATCGGCATACCCAAATGGAAAATATGAAATTGTTAATTGAATGTAACACCCTGATTCATGCTGGGATAATTACAAGTATTGGGGAAGAAAGAATGCAACAAAAAAAATCGCAGGAAAATGAAAGCATCATCCAATCCACAAAAGAGATAACGTGAAAATGTTGAAAAAAAAGTTAACCCATAAATTAATTGACGTGATACGTGACGAGAAAGATTGTCACGTTCTATTCGGTCTTTATATTTGACATCATGAATGTGTTGAAACTCGTGGCCCATGGATCAATCTTATAGAGGATAGATATACTCCAACATGTTTGTTTTCTCAGATATATATTACAATTCGATAATGTTAGCTCAGAAAACCGTTGTTCGTAATTACACGTTGTGAAACGAAAATTAAAACAAAAAAAGATCAACGATAAAAGATAAATTTTTTCTCTCATATTGAGAAGATTGCTTCGGAAATACGAAAAGAACATAAAATGCATTTGGTAGTTTTGATGTCGCAATCGTTGAACAATTTGGAATGTAACGTCATTCATCTCCTAATTGCTCTTTAATATAGAGATCAGGAATGAACATTTTGTTTTAATCAAAACATGGGAATCTGTGATTTCCATGGGGAACATTAACAAGTGAATGTTTTATGTATAAATCCTGCTGGAAGAAATTTTCTTCCTGAATAATGAGATGTAAAATGAACTAATATCTGAATTAAAAATGAATGATTATAGTTGTGGAATCGGTTTTGTGGAGAAATCACTAATAATTCATCGAGTTGTGATGGGATCTCTATTTATTCCGACGTTTATTATAAATTAAGTATTGCACACACAATCATTTCTATACTGATGTATCAATCTGTGATATCGTAGTTTTAATTCCCAATCAATCCTGACATGTGCATGTAAACGCCAATAATTGTTTGGACTATGTCTGGGAACCCAACAAAATTTCTAGGTGAGTAATAGGCACGGTTACAATATTTCTCTAATTAAGTATTCAACGAGCCTTTACAGTCTTCACATAGTAATATTATGAAGGACATTGTTACACCGTCATTGGCTTGCACTATCGGCCTAACCAGACCAGAATATACTCAGTATTGTTACCAATTCATCATACATGATGAAATTTGGTTCTTCCACGCAATGTATCAATCTGGTGAATTCACGATAGAACTTTATATTTCTTGACAATTTCTAGGCAGTAATGACATTAAAGTCTTCAATAACATGATCTCAACATTTATTGGACGATCACTAGTTCTATTAAACTTGTTTATCGTTGCTTGCTCTACTTATTTCCTTTCGTACTTCTGTCTTTTATTATTTTTATTACATTAATCACGAGATGTAATTGAGGACAACAAAAAAGTGAGGTACAATGATTTCAATCACAATTCTCGTTTCAATTTATGAAAGTGAAGGGAATTACTCCATTAGTTATACTACTAGAGTTCCCTTCCAAATACTCATTTGTCTATGATAATAATATAGATATGAAGCTGTAATATTGAAATTCAAACTAAATTGTTGCTCAACAGTTGTTCCATTGCGTTTTCTGCAACCTACACCTAATACCATTTGATGTGTGGATGGATAGAGGCATCGGTTCGAAATGAAAGGAACGAAGTATCCTTGACTCAGAGTCGTCCTCTATCATCATATCTTTCATCAAAACCACACATCTTTGGTGGTGTTTTTCTTTTTTCGTCCATCTTCCCTATAGTTTTGGTGTCAATATTATTTGATAATTCATGATTGGTTATCGACGAATAATTCAATTGCTTTATACGACGAAGATGAATACAAAAATGAGCATATAGCGCGAGATGGAAATGTACATGTCTAATGAAATTATGGGTTGTAATAAACAATGACTGCGCAACGATTTCAGTAATTGATGCTCTTCAAGTGTTCAATGTTGATGTCGTCATAGTATTTTACTGCTTGCTTGTGTGCACATGATTGACCTTGAATTATTTATGAATTATTATCTTGATGCTATTTAGGCAGCTTTGGCGGCCTTCATGAGTAGATCGGTGCTGAGGGATTTTGGCCTCTCAATTGGTAAACCAAGTGCGCGGTCCCATACGAGGGACGCGAGCACACCGAGGGCGCGAGAAACACCAAAGAGAACAGTGTAATAATTCATTTCTTTCATCCCGTAATACTGAAGAAGAACTCCAGAGTGAGCATCCACATTTGGCCATGGGTTTTTGACCTTTCCAGTTTCCAATAAGATAGGTGGAACAACCTTGTATACCTGGGCAACCAACTGCAAAAAATACCATGAAAATTTTTTAGTAATTCATCAATTCATAACAATTAGATGAGAATTAATTGTATGTCACCTTAAAGAGAGGATCATTCGGAAGATGCTTCAGCGCGAATTCTCGCTGACACGTATATCGGGGATCAGTTTTTCTCAACACTGCATGACCATATCCAGGTACAACCTGGCCGCTTTTAAGAGTATTCCAGATAAATTCTTTGAGCTTTTCATCACTTGGATTGTCACCAACTTGCGCCTTAAGTTTTTGCAGCCACACAAGTACTTCCTGATTGGCAAGACCATGAAGTGGACCAGCGAGACCGTTCATACCAGCCGCAAAAGAGAGATATGGATCAGAGAGTGCAGATCCCACTAAGTGAGTGGTATGTGCCGACACATTACCACCTTCGTGATCAGAGTGAATAGTCAGATATAATCTCATCAATTCGATAAACTCTTTGTTGTCATAGCCAAGCATATTAGAAAAATTCCATGACCAATCTTTGCCACTGTCAACTGAACCAAGACCTTTGCCATTTTTATAGGTATTACGATATATTGTTGCAGCAATAACCGGCAACTTTGCAATGAGGTTCATCGAATCTTCATAGACTGACTCCCAATACAAGGCTTTTTTTGTTCCACTGCTGTAAGCTTTCACAAACTCACTCTCGCTATTGAGAATGGTAATAGCCGCTGAAAATTGTGTCATTGGATGCAGAGTCTTGGGGAAATCATTGAGAGCTTTTGTGACGTGAGCGGGAATTGAACTTCTTGCTGACCATTCCTTGGAGATGGCTTTGACTTGAGCTTCAGTGGGTACGTCACCGGTTATGAGCAACCAGAATAAGCCTTCGGGTAGAGGTTCTTCACCACCTGCTGCTTTCGGCAACAACTTTTGACATTCGGGAATGGATTTTCCACGGAATCGAATTCCCTCATCGGCATCTAATACTGATGGTTCCCACACGAGACCCTTAATACCACGCATTCCACCGTACATCTGCAATATAAAAGATTTTCTGGTATTTCATGTACTCAATAATGTAATAGTTGAAATAACGTATTTTTTTCAAATATTGCGTAAAATAGGTGTCTACATATAGTTCTTTGATCTTATATCTCTGAGATCAATACACAATCAAGTTCATGTATCGTATATCATATTACCCGCATGCATAATTTTACATACCACGAGACGATTCATATGATAGAGTGAGAACAATTAAAGTGCAGAGTGAGACACAGATATATATATATATATATATATATATAGGCTCTGTATGTACACATATTCTCCGCATTTTTTCTAATTTAATATCAAAAGACTTAATAAAATATGACGAGATAGTGGTAGAAAATTTTTGATACATACCATGTCAACGGTGACTTCGCCAACTTTTGTACCGCCATGATCTTTACGGAATGCCTTGATGCGTTCTTGTTCCTTTGGAATTTTCTCACGGAGAATACTCTTCAGATCAGTTGACGCATCTGATAGTGGCCGAAGAATTATTGGTGAGCTGATTTTCTGAAAAAGAAAAAAAGGAAGTCCAAAATTTCCAAATTAACTCTTTCATTGCAATATTCCCAGTCATATTATGCAGCGATGAAAATTCGAGTTATTCTGATATATAATCGTGATGGTTCTATTCAAATTTATGTCGTGTTGAAAGCATTGTCCATAGTTTGAGAAAACTATTTATTTCAAGGAAATGTTCATTGTATTCTTTAACTCCATTTTACTGCTATGATGATGCAAAAAATATATGTGTATATTCGATTTATGACCATTCTTCAATATACTTTTTAAATGTTTTTTTGTCTGTCTTTGGTCCTTGGATATGCTTAATACATGGCTATATTGTGAAAAAGTGTGAGAATAGAGGCATAACTTGAATCGCCGGTGTCGTATTGCAAAGTGGGTCGTGGTAAAATTCTTGCAATATTTTATATGAGTTATCTAGGTGGATGCAATGATATCAACAGAATTTGTAACATACATTACTGATATTAAAACATTATCATTATCAACAGTGGAGTTTTCAAATGGATATTTTCATCTCTAATTATGTAATGAGAGTCAAAATTTGGCAGTGTGCATTTACGTTGAGAACGATATAATACAACGAATTTGTCGCGATGTGTGTAATTGGATTCAGTCATTGAAATAATGGAATTAAGACATTGAGATATCGGGTCTATACTTTCAAGTGACATAATCCCGAAGCGAAGTATTACAATCGGAAATAATGGAACTGATATTGCGTTATTCAATGCAGCATTTAACGTTTGACATTGTTATTTTTGTATTTCACAAATGAAAGCTGACATGGAGGCACACTTCGCCAATGAAACTTCGCCGATTATTATAATATATTGAAAAATGAACGTGTACATGTATTCGGGTGTGATCTTCCGCCCGACTTTTACAATAATCAAGCCTTCAACATATATTGATGAATTTACATTCAGAAGAATTGTGTTCTAATATATGGATTAAAATCATACTCGAATGCAACACTAGCAAATTGCATACGGTATGAATCGACAAACTACTCATTCCATAGACTTGAAACTTACGTCATGAATATCACGCGACTTTATGGATGAGACACGCGCGCGCGCGTATTAATCATAAAAAATATAGTCACTGGAAAATAAGAGTTGGAAATGTACCCTTTTCCTGATCTTCATGGCAATCAGCAATAAAGAAAAAAATAATAACAAAAATAACATAGGCATTGGAAATATCAATTCATTCTGAATTTGAAGTTTCATTAATATTTGAATGAGAGCATGCCAATGAAATAAACTTAAGAATTTACAAACGATAACAATATATTAATTACAGAAGGATCATGGACCCTGATGATATAGGCAAATTGACAATGGAAAAAAAAGAAGAGATAATGGATAAGAACAGAGTAAACACGAAGTTGTGTCTGGCTGCATCAAATTACAATAGTAAAAAGTTATTGTCAAATTATTATGTTGCGAAACTAAAGACTCATTAGTCTCACACGAAAGAAAAAAATTTATTATAGTTATGAGAATATAAACTCCCATTGAGCATAGCATGGTGAAAAAAAATCATTATTAATTACGTAGATTCCACTAAACTACAGTGGAATGTCCAACATTGATGTTCCACTGATAGTTCATGTGGCCACAAATGATATATTAGATAGAAAACATGCCACGTATCTGTCCTGGCTAACCATATGGCTTTCATAGCAAGTGAATCTATTTGGATGTACGTGTACTTTATTTTATCACACGTGGTAAAATGAAAAATTAAGTTCTAAACGTAAGAGTGAACGGATGAATAATATTCAAATGGTGTAAGACTTTTATATTGGGTGTCTCGTCACCACTCTAATTAATAATATGCATGTGACAAGAGTATTGGTAGCGATGATTTTTCCATTGCTAAGGAGTTATGTAATAATTCTTGCTAATGTGACGTAGAGCTGTAGAATAACGATTCGAAAAATGTCAAATTACGATAATGCATTTATTTATCAGTCGATGAATAGTTCCACACGTGAGCAATACAGAGACAGAAAGCGTAATTAATGAAGACTATATCATGTGTCGGTGGAGAACGAAGATTTTTTTTGCACTCGAGTTACATGACACGGACTGAAAATAAACAGATTTATGATCATATAACATAACCACTGTTGCAAAAAGTTGGTTATTTAATTTATCATGACGAGTTGGATGATGCTTACAAGGTAAGTGATGAAAAGTTTCGATCCATAAAAAATTTGAGAGATTGGATGATTTTTTCTTAAAAATATATTGAGACGATGAAAATGTGATGAGAATGCAGGTGTTGATATATGTGGACAGTATGCATTACATCGTTATGTTCATGAGAGATAAATTGGAATTTACTGAGCGAGGTCACGAAATTGGCAAAAAGGATGTCGGACAACCGAACGTATGTGAAGATGACGTACAGAAAATTTGGGAGCTTTGATCAATGTGGATCAGGGGAATAGAGCAGTTTTTTGACCTCGAGTGCACACTAATTTTAGAGCGGTACATACATAAATAAGGTACAAAAATTTACCGCAAGGCGGTGTGTGTTGGATGTATTCGATGCAGGTATTATCGATTCATTCTCATCGACAATTGCATTTGGGGATGATAATATTCGTTTTTTAAGACTTTTTTTTCTCATACAATGGTAGAATTCGTGTAATTGTATGGATGAAAATGGAAAAATCGGCTTGTGTGATGTATGATTACCTTGAAAATTCGTGACATTACATAACAGTGTTGGGGTGAGTGACGAGGTCATATGCACATCAAAGCCTACACTAAGGTGCCTGTCGTTGCGGTCTATTCACTCACACACGTATATAACCATTTGCTCAACAAATCTCACGAATCATAAGTGAAAATCCAGTCAATTCCATCCAATTTGATACTTTAATAAGTATCTACCTGGATATTGATATTTTGGTTTGAACCATGTTTCCTATTGGACATTTTGCCTCTTTCATTTTTTGTCAAATGATTTTAATGTAAACGAAAGTACCCTTCATTCCAATATTCCAATACATCTGATCAATATTTTCAATGAAAATAACCGCGAGTACCACAGATTTCAGTACATTTACATAATTATTGACAGACTATTGTAACGAGAGCGCATGTTCCAAAGTTCCAGATTGTCATTTCATTTTTATACAGTCCACGAGATTCTATTCATGAAAAAAATAGTTTGATCGATTTTATCCACGTGATGATATGGACAGCGAATATTAAAATGTCATATTGGTCATATAATATTTTTGGGGAATGTCAAGCACCGATAAAACATAAATCGAGTGAAACGAAAGAAGATAGAATAATCACGGATTGTATGGAATTTTTGAGTGAAAGTATCACCAATAAACATTACTTGAATTATGGATGAGCACGTTGTTGGGTGTTTGCGTTATGTATCGAGATAAAAATGGGCTTTCGAAATTCGGAAATTTCCAGCTGATAAAAACGATCTCATAATAGAAAAGGAAAAATTTCCTGCATTTCAATGGGAAGACACTGAAAACATCACAGTTATAAACCTGATAAATCTTTTGTCAATATAGATATGAACAAATTGAGTATGAAATTGAATTGTAATTTTGAAAATAATGCGATAAATATTATAATGTATGATAATGGAAGTATATTGGGGGGAAAAACACGTTGTCACATATAAAATGGATAGGATAAATTGAAATTTACCTGCAAATCTAAGCATCTTGCTGCGCTCAAACGAAATAATGCCATCGTCCCTTTATCCTTTACACGCTATGTCTCCGGTGTATTTCTATTTTCTCTACTCTTCTTCACAATCTCTTCCTGTCGCTTCTCCTCTCAATGAATTGAGCAGAACCAACCGCGCAAAGATGTGGCGCCCAACTTGGCCCAACTCAACCCAACTTGACCCAACTCAACCAAACGCTGTCCCCTTTCACCCCCTCTCATCAGTTCATCGTGAAAAGCCGTTGAGAGCAACGAAGAAAGACAACTCTCATGCTTGTTCCACTTTGTCCGACTCTAGACAACTCTGCGCAAGTGCGTCAGCTCAAAATGGACAAATTTAGCGCATGCGTGACAATGTAGCCAACTAGCACCCGACCTTGTGGATCATGCGACACGTTCCATTGGCCGAGATTGCGGCAGTAGGCGAACCAGGTATATGTCCATGTATCACGCGCATCACCCGCACCACGGTGTACCTCTCTTGCCAAACATATACTGTACACAACGTCATATACATTCAATGAAATTAACCAATGTGGAGCTTCAATTCGAAAAAGACGCGCATTTTATTTTACACTTATATCAAGGTAGTTGAATCGATTTTATATTCATTCATTAATATATATTCACCCATATCATTTTTCTTTATATAATATAGTACTTCCTTTTTCGGAAACTTTAATCACTTATTGAAGCACCACAATGGAAAATATAATTATTATTGATTATTGCTCATTGACAGTTTACATTAGTTGAAACCTTTTTATTGGCTCACTGTGGCTGTGGCGATTCCAAATTTCGAAAGCCCGCGCAAATTTTCAAGTCGCCCTGCAGCTGCGGCGGATAAAATGACGACTACTTTATGGCGTAGCTGTCTCGTGTGATTGAACCAATCACGAACGGGATTGTACGAATGATGCATAAAGATGGTGGAAGAGGAAATAAACTAAAGATACTAGAAATTTTCTTAAGCACATTCTTCGGCTGGGACTGATTGTGACCATTATTTTTTTGTCAGTAAAGCGTCAAGACAATGTCGTGGCTTTTGGGATCTCGTTATCAGCCACCACCACAGGATTTCTCTGATTATGTTCAACCACCGGGTTCAAACTCCAGGGACTCCGGTGATTCTGGTGATCCGCCTTCAAAAAAAACCGGCACAGGAATGGATGCCTACAGATTTGATTCCAGTGCACTAGAACGTGCTGCAGCTGCTGCAAAACAGCTCGAACAATCTGGTAATAGTATCAACTTTTATAATGTTATGCCGGTACCAATGTCCTATTACATTACAATACCGAATTACATAACCGTTTATATCAATGCTAGGTTAGGTGTGCGGCACATGCGACATGATGCAACCATAGCCTTATATACAAACAATTCAAATAATTTTTCCATCAATTTTGATTTTTTTTATATCAATCATTTTAGCTCATGCGAAAGAAGCTTTGGAATTGACTAAAATTCAGGAAGCAACCAAACAAGTAGAAATACAGAGCCAATTGAAACAATATGAAGCTAGTATTGAGCAATTGAAATTAGATCAGAAACGGGTTGATGGAGATGAAAGAAGAAAAACTATTGCTGAAGAAACGAAGCAACATCAGATGAGAGCCCAATATCAAGATACTTTAGCCAGGAAGCGATATGAAGACCAATTATCACAGCAGCAGAGGATGAATGATGAGAATTTGAGAAGACAAGAGGAGTCTGTAGCTAAACAAGAAGCCATGAGGAAGGCAACAATTGAACATGAAATGGAATTGAGGCATAAAAATGAAATGAGAAAGTTGGAGGCTGAACTGAAGGCGAAAGCAAAAATTGATCGTGAAAATCAGGATCTCAATTTGGAACAAATAAGATTGAAGGCTTCAGAAAATAGATTAACCGTTCTAGAATCAATCAAGTAAGTTACCCAACAGATATTCGAAGTTGATGAAATATAAATGTTGAAAATGTTTCTAGAACTGCCGGTTCGGTTTTGGGTACGGGTGTTACAACTTTACTTCAAGATTGGGACAAGATTTTAGCTGCTGCTGGTGGTCTATCTCTATTGGCGTTCGGTGTTTATTCGGCGAAGGGTTCCACTGGAATTGCAGCAAGGTATATTGAAGCGCGATTGGGTAAACCTTCACTAGTCCGTGAAACGTCACGATTTTCTGCTCTTGACACGATTCGTCATCCAATACAAACAATAAAAAAATTAAAAGAGAAACCAGCTGATGCACTCTCTGGCGTTGTTCTCGCACCGAAACTTGAGGAGAGATTACGGGATATTGCAATAGCGACAAAGAATACAAAGCAAAATCGTGGAATGTATCGAAATATTTTGATGCATGGCCCACCAGGTACTGGTAAGACAATGTTTGCTAAAAAACTTTCTCAGCATTCAGGAATGGATTATGCAATATTGACTGGTGGTGATTTATCACCTTTGGGACGAGACGGTGTTACTGCCATTCATAAAGTTTTTGATTGGGCATCAACCTCTCGAAAAGGTTTGTTACTGTTCATTGACGAGGCAGACGCATTTCTCAGAAAACGATCTAGTGAACATATTTCTGAGGATCTTCGCGCTATGTTGAATGCATTTTTATATAGAACTGGTGAGCAGAGCAATAAATTCATGCTTGTGCTCGCTTCTAATACACCTGAACAATTCGATTGGGCTGTTAACGATCGACTGGATGAAATGGTCGAATTCCAACTTCCTGGTATTCAAGAGAGAGAACGTCTTATCCGACTTTATTTTGATAAATTTGTGCTCCAACCAGCAACAGAAGGCAAAAAACGATTAAAAGTCGCACAATTTGATTATGGCGCTCTTTGTAGTAAAATGGCAGGTTTAACGGATGGTATGTCCGGGAGGGAATTGGCTAAACTTGGAGTGGCGTGGCAAGCAGCGGCTTATGCTTCAGAGGATGGTGTTCTCACGGAAAAAATGGCTATCGACAAGTGTTTAGAAGCTGTGAAGCAGCATAAACAAAAAGTTCAATGGCAGAGTGAACAAGAAAGGCAAGAATCCAAGTCGATATATGCACAACCGTCAGAGATATCGGATGATACCGTACCACAATTGTCAATTGAAAAGGCATCATCAAATGATCGGATAGCATCAGCATGAGAATTTATGCGATTTCCGTAACTTCATCGTAATTTAGGTGGTGACATTTGGCCGATTAGAACTATTCCTATTTCACTCGTGTCCAAATGTTAAATTTTGTGACATTCGACGGTGTATATACATGATTTACTTTAATGAGTTCGTGATAATGCCAAGTAAATGTATGGTAATTAATAAAGATGAATATTCACTTGAGTATAATTTTTCCGATATTATTCAACTTTTAATGACAATTACCAATTTTATTTTTAAATATATGAAATTTCCTCCAAATTTACACTTTATATGGAATTTAATACATTGTACAAAATTTGGCAAAACTTATAAACTGATTGTACATGGATATGACTAATGGTGGCATTAATAGTCGGAAGACTTGATCGGATAATGAAATTTCATGGCTGGCAAACAATGTTTCATGAGGCACAAACATACATAAAGAACTTTGGAATCAGCAATCATTGCAAGAAAATCTACAATTGTTTATAGTCGCATTTAATTGAATGTTGAATACTCAGCTAAAGAACGAATGCTGATGTATCATCGATTCATGTATTGATCAAGTATTTAGAGTGAATCAAGTTTCAAAACATGATATATTTTATTTTTATGTGTGGATGTGAATTCCTCACTTCATCTTTTACTATATAAACATTTCCAGTCTCAAATGCAAACGGCAGTGTTTTGGGTTTTCCTTTTCAATGAATGGACATGGCAGATTTATAAGTAGAATTAACTTTCCATTCTATGTAGATTGTGCGCATGTAATCATTTTTTTCATCTCATCATTCTGACTTTGAGAATTAGAATTAATCTCTGACACGGAGACCCCATATGCTGGTTCTGCGTATACCAACAGTAGGTCTTGCTACTGAACTATACAGATATTTGTTGATTTCAGTTCCATTAGTATTGGATTGCAGCGATTTGAGCATTGGTTCTGCCATTAGACCAAATACATCTAAATACATCAAAGATTTCATGCATGCCAGTCTTATGTATGTAGACGGTGGTATGCTATAACAACGACTTAACGATAAGTGCTCTAAATGCTCCAGAGTTAAAATATGCTGGACGGAGTTGATTGTTAGCATGGTGCAATCACTCAAATCCAGCTCCAATAGATTTGGACATGAACTCACTAACAGTTTCACATCTAGAACGAATAATAAATTCTGTAGTACCATTTTCTTTAGCCAATTTATATATGTTCACTGCTGAAATATGAATTCTAATTACCATTATCTGTTATTGTTTTCCTGCATCCAGCAAAGTTCAACCTAGTTACTGACGAAGGTATCAATCTACATAATAGACCTGTCGATTCGGTGTCTAATGAACACCAAGATATGTTCAATGTGTGTAAACTAAGAAAAAAAGAATAAAAAAGAAGATAGATACATTAAATTTACCGAATTGATTCGGAATGTGGTATAAGTAATTTCATAAATACGTACTTTTTGAGTTGGGCCAAATGCTTAATACCTTCAGCGTTAATCCCTTCACATATTGCTAAATTAAGCACCCTTAGATCGGAATTTCTACTGATAGCTTCGCAGCAATCTACATTGAGTATACATTTTTCCAGCGATAATTTTTTCAACATCTTACATTTTAATAGTAATGATGTCAAACCACCTGGAGATATAACAGCCATTGACAAGTCTAGATATTGTAATTTACACATGTAATCTTCACAAAGCACCTCTAAACCGGTTTGAAATATCGGATCGGAAAGTTCTGCTTGAGCTAATCTGAGAATTTGCACACCACGAGGTAATATGTGTCCCAGTGTCCCTTCACTCAACACTTTGCTGCCAACATCTAAACGTGCCCATAATGCTTCGTCACGTGCTATCTGACACCATCTCTTGCACACTAGCATAGAGCGTACGAGAGATTTTTTAGGAAGCCATTTGAATATCATAAGTACCATTTCATCGGATAATATGTTGAATTTATCTTCTCCTGTAAATGAGGACCTCTTTTTTCGTCTAAATAAATAAAATTCGTCTATATCACTTATATTCATTAAACTTGAATCATTCCTGTTGAAACTTTGCTGCTTCTCGGCAAATACTTCATTTTCCACACGTGACGCATATCCTGATTCATTATCCATAGTGTTGAACACAGCTGGATCGTCAGAGTGATATGAATTTTGCTCCAACCTTCACCCAAGAACAAATTGTTTAATGGTATCAATTTTCATGAATATATATCCAGATTATTATTCGAATATTATCATGGTTTTTCTCGATATTGTGTATGAAGCTAAGATTTTGTTATCTCACACTGAATACATGAATTCGTGTATGTCATTACCATGCATTTGGTTTCATCTTTTTATTCGTAGCACATATTCATACTGCGAAATTATATTAGCTACGTTTCTTGATGTAACAGAGTAGGGAAGACTGATAAGAAATATTGACTATACCTTCCAATACTCATCGTTTCAAATGTAGATTCCCGGAAAATTCCATCTTTATCTCTCAAAGCTATGTGTTCATCAATAGGTTGACTGCTACATTCGGACCTATTGCTTGGAGATGTGGGACAGTCTCGTGTTCCTAATTTTTTCAAACTCTCGCTACTCTCTTCATCATCGAGCATGCTCACACCCAGATCAACCAATACCTCGGGTTCTACGAGACTTGTGTCACCTGGGCGCGACCATCTTCCTGGGTTCTTCGATCCACTATTAAGTGTACTGTTCAAATTATTGTTGCACCCATCATCTAGTCTCATACGTTTGCTACAACAAAGGAAAGAGTCTGTCCAATGAAAGAAAACAACTTGATTTGTATTGATCGATCAATCAATCAACAACAAAGAATGCAACGAGTAAAGTACGTGTAGTTCGACATATTAAAGGTAACAATGACGGTATAAAATCGTAAATGGAGTATGAATTACAATGAAAAAGAAGAATATTTAATACGATATTAAAATACATTGAGAATCTTTAGTAAAACAACGTCTCGTGTATCTTCATTTATGGATTTATCATGTATATATTGTATATGTCAATAGATTACATTAGAATCAGTACCAAAGGATAACTATTATCTGCCAGTTGAAAAATTTATACTGTTCATCAAGTAATTTCGATTATTCATTTAGATTTAAAATTGAAATCGGATAACGTAGAACAGAGTGATGATATACACTGAAACACTCAATATTTGGAGGATGAAATGATTAATCCAACATTAGAAGTTGGGCACAGTAAGGTAGCTGAGTTGAAATTCCATATGAAAAATTGGAATTTATATTACATACATACACACATGTGAAACACATACATATATTCAGAAGATATAGTTTGACGAAGATGAAGATGTATGTTGAGTGAAATACTCTACCTGTCGTACCAACAAGTCTCAGTCATATTACTAATTGTGTGATGAAAATATCGCCAAAACACAAATGATGCTGATAGGTCGGGGTATGAAGGCGCACACTTAATCATTAGATGCTGAAGGAAGCGAAAGAAAATGTAATTTATTAAAATACGAGAGGAAAAGGAAGAATGATGGGTGAGGGTAAACTTTGTAAAATTGAGGAATGAAAAATAAGAGAATAAAATAATTTTTCATAACCTTGCCTCCGTATATATGCACACATTGCACCTGCTTTCTTCTTCCTATGCCCCCCCTTTTCTTATGGAGAAAACTGAGATTTACAGATAGCAAGGATGCATGCACTTGGAAGAAACTCGTACATAACAATTGGACTTTGAAGAAAAAATAATTGGCTGAATCTAACCTTTCAGGTGGCGAATATTCCACGGAATCTTCCACAAAATCATCGCTCAATCGTGTGTTCTCTTCGACGCTAGCATTCATTTTTGGCGGAATATATCACTACTGGCTACAAATTGATACTGGCAGTGTAGAAAGCGCGCCAGTGGCTAGCTTGTATTGTCTCGACTCTCGTTATTCCAACAACGGCAACAACTGCACGGCATCAATGTTCACAATTGGTCAGTAATATCATATGTGCCAGTTGCTGACGCGCCATTGAAAAAAAGCGCGCTAAATTGTGGGCACAAAATATTGCGCGGGAAAATTGAAATTATTGAGAAATTTTATTTTGCCTTGATATAAATTTCGAACGAGCATAAAGTTCAATATTATCACATACAGTTACAATGTAATTTTTTCAATTATTTTGAATTTACTCGATCCTTGACAAATCGATTTCAAGAAATAAACATTGTTTATCGAAATTCCGTCATAAAACCATTAAAAAATGATACATCATACGATACCCTCCAATATTTCTATAAATATTTCTATTACAATTCCATCTCAAGCGCAGAATTTTCCGTTCCAGTATTCTCACCTTCTTTAGAGCAATCACAATAATTTGTTTTTCAGAAGTTTCTCCTTCATTTTTGATTCACAGATAAGCAGTTAGTTATAACGATGATACCAATAATTATATCTTATAGCCGAAGGAAAAACCAAGTATATGTATTTGGGATTCAATTACGCATGACAATCAATGATGAAGACCCCGCAGTTTTTTGTCTTCCCACTGTATCATTGTATTGAGATGTACCATGTCTGAAGTATTTCTGTAAAAATTAAATCGTGGATCCTTAGAGTTTGTAGATCGATCGTACCACCACCCATAGCTAGAATAAAGAACAAATAAGTTATGTGAGTTGGTACAATTGTACTTGAGTGAAACAATCACTTAATGATGAACCTTTGGCTGCTCAACAGAGGGATGCGATTTAGGTCTCTGTAACTCTTTCTGCCATGATTAACTGCGTTCTGCTCGATAATTTCTCTTGAATATTCAGGCTTCTGCTCTTCCGTGTCAGTATAACGTGAGTAAAATTTCGGTGCTATATACTTTTCTATGAATTTGATAACGCCTTCAATTCAATCAACATTCATTTATATATGTACATGGTGTATTTTTTAATGAATAAATCAATGGAAAGTACCGTCAAGCTGTGATAGACGAAAGTCCGAACGTCCTATGGGTTGACATTTTGCAAAATAAAGATTGAATGGTGGTTTTTCAGGTATTTTTTTACCAATTGTAGGAGTACCGCTACAATGACTGTCTCGAGAATTTGAAGCGTCCGTCGACATTTCAGTATTCAGCTTATAAATTCAACTAATTCAAAACAAAAACTCATCTGCTTAATCACACACAATCGCAACTGTCTAACAACACCGATTATTTGGTCGATATTGTCGGGTGTATACAATCTATGTGGTATAAAATAGGAAGAATATATTTCAATGACATTGTTGTTTAATGCGTTTACTATTCCTATTTTTATTTTCCATGCACATTATTATAAATATTCATAATCAATCCATACAATTGATATCGGTCGGATTCCGAAATACCAGTATTTAGGCAAATTGTTTTTCTTCATAATCCATACTTTCCAAATGAACTTCCATTCAATAATACTCCACTCATTCCTAAATTTCGGCAATCAAGTTGACATATTATTCTGCATGCAGAATTCATCCCGTAACAATAATGTAGCAACTGCTTTATACATCAACATTGAATTACCATTTACGGGCTTGTGGACCTCTATCGCTTTTGTAGCAATATTGATAATGTCGTTCACCGAGTTGATATTAGAAAAAAAACTAATTGGGGTCTTCGTAAACTTTTTTTTTTGATTTTATATAAAAATATCATCAGGAAACCCCGAATGCCCTACACTCTCACTCACATAAATATTCTCGTGAAGAAAATGTACTTTTGCCTCTTGTTTCAAAAAATTTTTTTTTTCCAATCAATTGCCTCCTGAAAACCCATCGGTATTGAGAACTCGAAAATTCTCTTCATTGCATATCTCTAGTTTTAGGAGAGCATGACATGCATCCACATATAGTTGTCTTGCTAAAATAAAAAAGATGATAAAAATCAATGAAACACTTAATAAGCACTCGAATAAATATTGTTCCATGCATGTTCTACGACAATAGCAGATATAGATGAATTCCTTAAGAGTAATCAATTCTTATTTTCTCAATCAAAACAAAAGAATGGAGATACACTTTCGTGACAGTAATTCCTATGATTGGGTTGGGAAAAAAAGGATAGAAATTGTCCCTATTATCCATAAATATACATTGCACAATTGCCATTGTATTGGATAAATTGGAAATTGAAATCAAGTGCACTCAGAAATAAGAAAATACACAAGACAAACTTATTCAAACATGATCCAGATGTTTATTATTTTTCTTTCTTTCATTTTTTGCAAAATTTTTATATCTTAACCACCATACGCTCTTCTCGGCCTTTTTCAAATTCATTTCTTGAATAAAGTGAAAAACTCTGCTTCTCCCTTATCATGCCCGCCTTATAATTGCAATGGTCGATATACATTTACATTCACACGCGATTAACAGATATTAACAAGTACGCATATGTTCATGAGTATCGAAATTTGGTTTTCATCCTCAGCTTCCACTACGTTGCCTCATGCCTCAATATATATATATACTCAGTATTAGTACATATCAATTGAAAAACAATACAAAATATATTTATAATGTTCTTGTACCATACTTTGTTTCTCCTCTTCCGCATACATGCCTAAACACTATCGCGCGTCTTATTGTTATACATTACAAAAACATATAGATATAATTCAGGTGGCCTAAATTGAGTTGATCGGTGTCTATCGCATCAATTGCCAGGTGAACACATCATCAATGTTTGACACAAGACGGTCCCCACTGGTACTTTTGGAAAAAGAAGTAGTTGGGATGCAATACGATACCGAAGAACTGATCTGACCCGACCGCGACTGCACACTAATAGTTTTCATACTATCTTCGGTTCACAACATACACGAAGATATGAGGTTAGCGAACGCATTTTCAGATATCAGATAGTTAATAATTACATGAAAATCATTATGACCGTACTCGAATATTCATAACTGAAAATGCCCAATGGCATGCTACGCTCGTCACTAGATTTATTACATCATTTTTTATGTGGTTTTTTTTTTTTTTTTTTTTTTTTTTTTCTTATTCACGTTGAGGAAGCATATTTCTCTGTTTTGCAATAACAGAATGCAAACTGAACTGCACTTCGGAAATAATGATTCACATATCTTCTCCTTTCTGTTATTTCGAATTCTTCATTTTTCTTACACAAACAATGGTAGATTAATATTGATGAAGATGATATGAATTGTGAATGATGTTTATAGTTTATGACCGACAGAATCTGAAATAATCGACAGTACAAATTTCACCAATAACGGTACATGAAAATCATTATGACCGTACTCGAATACATGAAAATCATTATGACCGTACTCGAATATTCATAACTGAAAATGCCCAATGGCATGCTACGCTCGTCACTAGATTTATTACATCATTTTTTATGTTTTCATGCGATACTTCGCAATTCAATACATCTATAAACATTTCTTTTTATCTTCTCTTTCATTAGTTTTGTACATTTTCTCTCTTTGTATAGTATAGATTTGTTTCCGTTTATTACATCATATATAACTTATACATTATGCGATAAAGTAAGCGATGTACAAATTGCGGAGTAATGCACGAAAGAATTATCGACGCGCTGCAATTCAAATACATCTTTCCATTATTTTGAATGCTGTGAAAATGGCTAAAAAATGTTTGCTGGTTACTTATTGGAAAATCGAAAACAACGAAGGGAACATGTTGCGTGATTCATTGAACTTTACAATATCAACAGATTTATGACAACAGAGCTGTGACGTTAAACATGTAGTAGCATTTCCATCAAATTTTTGCCCACTGCATCAACTTCCCTATTCTTTCTGTAAATAAGATATTCCATGTATGTGTAATTACATTCAGCCGTCATGATATTCTATCGTCACATATAGATTAAGATGAATCATTAATTTTCAACTGTAATTATACGATCCAGCAGTCCATTGATTCTACTCATTCTTCCTATATTAAATTCTCGCTTGATAACATTATTGCGATATTTTTCTTGATTTGGCTTTTTGAGTCAAATATAAATCTGTCCACTTTTTCAAGTTTCGAAAGGGAGAAAATCAGATGAGAAGTAATGACATTAGAAAATTTGTTAGTGATTTCTCATTGCATTTTGCTATAGAGCGATATAAATGATACCGGATGATTCCGGAATCTCAAAATATTTTCCAACAGACAAATTGTTCGATCTGAAGATATTTTTCATATTTTGCAATTAAAAAATAATGTTCTCGTGGACAACAAAAATGAAGATACTGATTGCATTTGAATCACACGTGGAACGTAGTACAATGATATTTTTGCTGAAGTTTACTGTCAATAAGTGGATGAGATTTATTCTCGATCACAATGCCGCATTTTTAATGCATCAGAACAATTGGTATTGCAGATGATTCCACCGGTAATGTAATTTTATCTTTTCATTCTGTCTTAATGATTAATGTACAAACATACTCCTTTTATCGATCATATTTTTCTGCATTTTCATATCTTCGCCAATTTTATTCACACTTATTACAGGTACTAATATGTTAAACATTTTCGTCCATTTTGCGTATGAATTGATATCTTAAAAGGTACGTTCTATCCGATACTTATCAAAACATTAGAGAAAAAAAAAGAAAAAAAAGAAAAAAAACACGGCCACCACACGTTATTGTTGATAACATCAGTACTTTCCCACGCTTTACGAGTGTTACGATGTGTCATTTTCGCTTTCGCTAAGTTACATCTCTCCCAGAATTTAAACAAATTCAATTTAAAATACAAATATTAGATAAATGAGCAAAAACAATGGCATGGAATACTATTATGAACAGAGGGGTTGATCATTAGTCGCTGTCATCCTTGTATCTATCTATTAGGACGCAGTAATAATTGAACTATACTACGTCCAACAGTTGAATTGATCACATTTTTTCCACTGCCATTCCTAATTTCTTTGGAGTTGGAAATATAATTACAGAAAATTACTGATGTATGGGCAAAATTTCGCGCACTGGCATGGTTAAGATTAGATATCTCCATAAATCACATATTTACACATACATTAATTACTACAAATTTGAAACGAAAATGGGCGATGATTAACTGTGTTTCTTCAATGACTGATTGTTGAAAAGAAAAAAAAAAAAACCGACTCCAAATGATTGGTATAAACTATTCATGGAAATCAGGCAGGAGAGTTATTCACCGACTTTCATTGTATGAATTGCATCTTGATCAAATTCCCCATTATTATCATCATCTGTATTGTTGATGCAGAATGTGCACAAATGTTCGATACATTCCAGGCAAAATTGTTGATTTCTCATTTCTCATGACTATAATATTTTACAATTCTGGTATTGACAAAAAACAATATGGCTTGCATTCATGAGAATCTCTGGATGTAAATCCAATATGTATGTTCGTATTCGGGTTAATAATGTCTGTTCTGCAGGTAAAAATAGTAAAAATATTTCATTGAAGTTATTGCGCGTGCGGGGAGAAATTCGCATGATAATAGAATCGAAAGAACGTTCTCAGCCACTTGGCGATGCGACAATTGCTGGATTCGGGCGTTCTAATAAATTGGAGCGGGCCTTCATACGACGTTGCATCAATTTACTTTCGCTCGGTGGTGATAAGCCATAAAGATGATTTAGTGATTCTTTACCAAGCAGACGAGTATCTCCAATAATTTTTGGATCGCTGAAATCAATGCCAGAATGCATCGAGCATGACTTGCGCGGTGGGCCCGAGTCGAATTCACTTGAGGAATGAGTGGCGCAATGCTTGCTGTGTTCGGAAACTTCACTGCTCGAGTCAGACATGTGACCGTAAGGATGATTGTCGTCATCAGTCGACGATGTTGATAGTCTTGGTTCACGATTCTCGAGTGCTTCCGCAAGGTTTTCCAAATTCATCGAGAAATGTTGATGTACAACACGATTAACAGCGATGGCAGATTCAGCAAAAACAGAGAGTTCTCTTGCGGAATTGTTTCGCCTTTTGAATAATGAAACAGAAAAAGTTATCAACTAGATTCACGTTTATGTGTCCCAAATAAACAAAAGAAAAAAGTAAAAAAAAATTACCTAATGATTTCAGGGGTGATGAGTGGTCTATCACCGGACACATCCATGTTCGGCCCAGGGTTAATCCAAGGATGGTTTAGAACACATTCAGCACTGAGTCGGTGATGCGCATCTTTTACTAACAATCCGCGAATAAGATCTTTGCATTCCTCAGAAATATTATGCCAATCTCTTTCGGGAAAATCATATCTTCCTTGTTGTATACTAGTGAACAACAATTCCTGACATGCTTGACAATTCTTGCCTTTTTCCCAACCACATTCGGTGCCGCAATAACCATAGAATGGCGGATATCCACATAACAAAATATACATTATAACACCAAGACTCCAGAGATCACAACGTTTATCATAATAGCTCGTATCGCCTATAAATGCCTCGACAACTTCAGGTGCCATGAATTCAGCACTCCCAACGGGGGTGAGTAATTGAGGTGTTGCAACGGGACTTGACAGTGTGTTATTGAACTTTATGCCGGAGCCAAGATCGAAGTCACATACTTTAATTGGTGTCAATTTGTCTGGATAAACGCAAAGAATGTTTTCAGGTTTCAAGTCCCTGTGTGCAATTCCTATGTAAAAAAAATGGATATGATAACAATATTATTCAATAATGTCGAGGAATTTTCATACTGGGAAATTGGACAGGAAAACTCTGTGAGGTAACATGATGAGAGCAATCAGTCACATGGAATTTTCATTTGTTTGTTTTGAAAGTTCACCTTTTTTATGTAGAAAATTTAACGCTGTTGCAATTTCCTTGACGATTTGACTTGCTTCACGCTCACTGAAATGCACTCGCTCCTGAATTCTTCTCAGTAGTTGGCCACCATTCATCTTTTCAAATACAAGATAGAATCTCTCATCATCCTCGAAAAATTCTATCAGTTGAATAATATTGGGATGGCCCTGACAATGATGAAACGTTTCGACTTCCTTGAACACTCTGGTACGAGCATGACCAGGAATCTTGTCAATAATTTTCACAGCATATTCCAAGTCGGTGTAGAGTGAAGTGCACGTTTGCACAGATGCATAAGCTCCTTCGCCAAGCATTTCACCAGTCAACTTGTACAGCTCTGCAAGGAAAAAAGAAAAAAAAATGGCGGATTTATGAATAAATTGGAGCATATTCATTCTCGTGCATTTGCCGTTATAAATTTACAAATTGATCGTTTGTAGAGGCACTCATGTATGATTATATTTGTTTGTTATTGTCACAAAAAAAAATATAACAATCCCAGAGAAAATAACACCTACACAGTGGATATTATTTGTAGTCAACGGCATTCCTAAAAATATTGCATTGATGCCAGTCGTTGTAATTCTTTGTTATTCATTCTTTTATATATAAATCCGTATGTCTATACAACATTGAGCTCTCTAGACCCAAGGATAGATCTTAACTTACTAACTTACAAATCAATAACTGAAATAATTAGATAGACGTTGAATTTATTGATAATTTTTATGAGTAGTATCGAGTAATACACATGAAATACGGTTTCAATGTCTTGAGTTGTATGTGATTTTTGCCTCAGGAATGGGAAAAAATTACCTTGGAAGCATGAAGAGACAAGTGAAGAGCCGGAACGATTCTTCCTGCGACGTCGGCGTCTGGCTTCTTCTTGTCTTGCTTGAACAGAGCTCAATGATTCGCCCGTTGCGGCCACATCTCTCCCAATTCCATCACCTGAAACAAGAAAAAATTGTCTTGTTAATTAAATGTTATCCTGATAAATTTATGCCTGAAAATATGAAGTTGTATAAACGAATAATTATCGTATTATTGTACAACTCGTTGTAAAAAATTGAATGATGTTACAATGGGATTAGATGGCGCCAAGATACAACAATTCGTCATAGAAATTGAGGTGAAAAATGATGCAACATATTTTTTAATTACTTTTTGTTATAGCAGAAATAGAAGTATAATATGGCGAGATAATGTGAAAGTTCGTACATCGTATGCGTATGCATTTTCGAGCCAAGTTTGCAAATAGATATATTAGTAACATGTTCATAATATAGATGCTCTGTGTATGTCACCTCAAGACGTCGCTGTTGGCACTTTGACAGCGACGAGTGGGCGTGTGTACGCTGCGTCACACAGGTAGAAAGGAAATCATATGAAACGAAAGCGCACAATCGTATTCTAGCAATATCTGCGATGTTGTTAACGAGAATGAGAAAAAAAATGGTGGAATGATGCATCGAGCGGATTATAAAGATGAGAAATTAATTCGAATATCCACTGCTGCTTATCGATATTCGACGGAGTTCTAATTTGGTTGTACTTGTCACACAGGACAAATCATAAATATCAAATTCGATAGAAAACGAAAACAAATGAAGATCATAGCAAGTTAGATTGTGATATGATACATATTAAAGCATACTGATTATTTACAATGTATAAGATTAATCACAGAATTAATTGAAAAATAAGGTGCGAGAATTGAAGAGAATGATTATAATCAAGTATACGCGCTGAACGTTATACATTTATTATGTTTATATATATTATAGAGGTATATATTTTCGAGCGCTAGATTATTTTCGTGTGAGCGTTGTCAGCCAACTGCTTGAGTTCAATGACTGGCACAGAAAAGAAAACGACGCCATCTTAAACGGTTGAGATATGTAAGCAGGATGACGCTTCTCTTATTATCGCAGAGCTCATCCAGAGCAAAGGAAAATACAAGAGACGGGGGTGTGAGTGTGAGAGATGAAGGGTAGAGGTGAATAAGGGTGAATGCGAGGGAAAAGCATTTCGATTGAGTCTACATTGACCGGGTGTAATGGGGGAGTACTTTCTATACACTTTTCTAACGTATGAATATATATATGTGCATACAAAATTTTTGCGTGAAGTGTATTGATATACGAAAAGCAATCAAAAAATTCGGGATCGTTTCCGGCATACCATAAAAAAAATCGTGTATCAACGCTCGACCTTCTATCACTACAATGTTGTTTCGTTAAAGATGGCAAAGGTGTGCACGCCACACAGGCCACCAAACACAATAACAACGATTAGTATCTGTATACACATCACTATTCGATTATTTTATTATTATACGTTTGGTTAACTGAGTATTCTTGAAAATTAATGATTATCCAGTCTTCCTTCATGCTACATCGTAATATTTCATTTACTTATAATTTGCATATATTCTGAATTGTGAAGACCGCAACACAATATTTCTTATAAGTGACATTGCTGAGATTCTAATTATCGAAATAAAGTGGAGAAATTTTAATATTTCGCAATCCATCAGAATTATAGCGTCACATTAATTATGTCACAATAGTGTCTGCATTGATTCACGATTTTGATATTGGTTTCTTTTTTTTTATCGTAATTGCAAAATTTGAAGATGAATGCATGACGAGAATAGTTTCGATATCTAATCTAACTTCTACTTTAAGTTCGAGTAGACTAATGTTTGTATTGTAATTTGGCATGCGCAACAAGCTCGTTCTTCTCTCGATGCCGGCTGATTCACATACTATGCCCTTTGTTTAGTTGCCCTAATACATATAACCACCCAACATATACTTTATTGAAAGCATTCATATGTGTTTGAATGTAGTACATGGCTGTTATTTTTCTCACTACTCTCCGCGTCCCCTTTCGATTCAACTAACCTATTTCACTTTCAAAAACAGTTTGTCCGGAAAATATAGAGAGATAGGTACTTACTGATAGGGATTATTGCATTTTCTACCGAGAATTCGACATGTATTATGTATTTCGCCAAACTGTCTTGTTTGATGAGAATTAATGCAGTTAATGATTGTTGTAGTTTCATGAAATGCAATTATTATTTGAAGGGGTCGAGAGCATTGCGAGGGGAGAACAAAGAGGACGCACTGGGAGTTTGGTGTTATAATACTCAAAAGAATAGAAATCATAGAGACGAGCACAAAGAAACAACGGAGGATAAATATGGAAAATGGAAGGCAGGCGAATTTGTGCGTTTATAAATTTATGCATCGCCTGTCATAATTGAAAAAAACAGAGAATGAGGCCATGTTTCAGCCGACTGACTAAATGTAGTACTGTTCCGATGACAAATCTTGTAATCTTATATGGTACCTATCAACATTTTCACATTTGCAAAATTTTTCGAAAATCTATCCTTGGAGTTGTCCATCATATGTGTTTTTTCAACGTGCAAGGGTACGATTACAGCATAGAACAACAACAACATCCTCCTCATACATGTTATAATTCAGTCTCTATATTATAAATGTTCACTTCCTAGATATTCGTATGAGTGTATGAGAAAACTTAATAAATTCCATTTTAAACAATGGTCCCGACAATATCAAATTCAGCGTCCCCAACTCATCAAGATTCATTGATATGTACCATCATTTTTTCTCATCTTTGGATTAATCTGGTTGATCAGCCTGGGTATTCTTAATGATAAAATGATTAATTCGTTCCTAAATACGTCTCAGAGCTCAATTATATTTGGCATATGACAAACTGCCTATATGCGAACATGAGAATCAGTAAGTGAAACTAAAATGGCCACTGATGTATACACATTGAGATTCGTAGAGGAGGGAGGTATGCATTGTGAAAACGTTGGTGAAGAGAGGGAATGCAGAAATGTGAAAATTTATGTGCAAACGAAATGAACGGGACCATCGAATTTTATATTAAGTTCGGAGATTCTCTCACCTCTTGTGACGTCTTGACGTCCGTCCTCACGCTCCTCTAAAATTTTTTCCACCATTTTCAAACAATAACGGTTTGTCATTAGAAACAAATAACCCCTTTCACCACTTCCTCCTTCTTCTCCACTGATGTGCAGGAAAAAAAAAAATAATAATGAAAATGATACAGCAATGATGAATAACTGAGTTCACAGATGTGACGAAAGTGAGAATTGAGTTTATAGAAAACTGTTGGAATTAAGTGAATATTTTTTCACCCTCCTTCCTCTTGTTTGTATTATCGTTCATGCACTAGTATGAATAATTGTAAAAAAGAGTCAGTCGTATATACAAAAACACCTATTCACTAGATACTATATTTTATTTATCAACTTTTTGTTTTATTTTGTTTTGTTTTGTTTTATGTTTTTCTTTTTCTTTTTCTTTTTTTCCTTTCTTCACTGATACATCAATCGTGTTGTTTTGTCCCGCGACGATTGTAATGACGCAATTTCATGTACTTTTTCTTCACTTGTCTGTGGATAGGAATGAATCGAATTCAGCCGAATTGCTCCACAAGGCTATCTCACGCTGATGTTAATCGCAAGAAAGAAAATATATACATAAATGATTATCACACACTTTTTTTCACTCTTGCATCATTTTATAATAATTATCATGAATTTTTAGCGATGTAATTAACGGGTGGTATCGATGTATATATCAGTGTAAGTATCACAGATATAAATAAATATGCAAAGTCTATCTAGAATTTATCCATTTGCTCTGTGGAGATGTAAATATTGAGCTGGATAAAATTTGAAAATAAAAAAAAAACAGGTTCCAATCTGTCTCCTATTATCGCCGTATAACTATTTTAAATTTTCTTTTCAATAAATACTATCACAGACTTTGACACTGCACTTTCAACCAGTCGAAGTGTTAATTAATATTACTTTTATTATTTTTCTTCTTTCAATATTGTCGGGTGAATTATTTTTTTTCACTCCGTTTATGAATTTCCATCTGTCAGCCAATTGTCAAAGTGAAAAGCAACTTTTCTCCTCTTCTTCACTTCCTTCTTATATAAATCTCGGTGTGTTGCTTTGAATAATCCTCGCACCATACATTCGACAAGACAAAGCGATTGCGAAAAACAGATGTTTCTCGCCGCGCAATATCAAACTCTTTCCACGAAGGTTTTGTTTTATTCTTCAATTCTTTTGTTGATTTTCGTTATGTAAATCCATTCAAATGAGAATAAACCGTTTCCAAAAAGTCCCGAGATGTTAAATTTTTTTGTCGCTATCTCAAAGCCCCTCGCGTTCCGCGGTAAATTGGCTCGGATGCGCATTTAAAACCTTCCGCTAACACATCTGGTCTAACTCGCATTCACCTTCCCTCACTGCTCATTACTCGGCAGTTGGTTTCCGACTGAGCCCGGCAATCTCACGACGCATATAATAACTTTGCTCAACTTGTTTCTCCTACCACCACATCTAATGCCGCCACTGTCGTCATCGTCACTACGCCGCCATTGCCATCGCCATTGCCATCGCCATCGCCATTGCCATCGCCAGCGGGCAACGTGTTGTTTTGTCTCTTTTTTTTATTTTCTACACTTCATGAAGCGTCGATACGCCCCTTTCCCGTCTCATTCACTACACCACACTCCTCCACCAACGAACCATCAGGCGAGTTCGCCAACGCCCTCTACGAATCGTTTCACGTCACGTAGGCACACAGTCGTGGTTCTCATATTGTTTTATAGCATCACCCTTTTTTTCATATTTTTCATCGTTGCAGAATGAAGTCTGTGTTATCCACAATTCACATGCAGTGAAATGACGTCAAGAAATATACTTTTGTTTATCGTCGGTATAATAATTACTTCGCAAGAAACTCTGAA